>WYDI02032164.1:0-11410 GCA_009867235.2 Psittacus erithacus
TGGAGACCTCATAGCAGCCTTCCAGTATCTGAAGGGGGCTTATAAGGATGCTGGGAATGGACTGTTCATTAGGGACTTCAGCGATAGTACAAGGGGTAACAGGTTCAAACTTAGGGGATGTTTAGGTTGGATATAAGGAAGAAATTCTTTGCTGTGAGGTTGGTGAGGCACTGGAATGGGCTGCCCAAGGAAGTTGTGAATGCTCCATCCCTGGCAGTGTTCAAGGCCAGGTTGGATAGAGACTTGGGTGACATGGCAGGGGGGTTAGAACTGGATGATCTTAAGGTCCTTTCCAGCCCTAACTATTCTATGATTCTATGATCAAGCTCTTGTGCTTGTCAGCAGCTCTAGAGTTGTAAGGATTTGAGAAACCCACAAATTCCCATGTTTTTCTCCTGTAGCATCCAAAATATTACTCTCACTTTTCACTTACTGCCAAGGTTTATTTCCCCATCCCTAACACATATGGTGTCTATGGCGTAAAAATATGGAAAGAAAACAAAACCAACACAAAACCAAACTGAAAAAAAACCCAGAAAATGTGTATGGGACAATTTGAAGGTGGTCAGCCTTATTGTGAATGTACACAGTTCTTATTTAAATCATAAAGAAAGAGAATGGTTTGTGTTGTAAGGGACCTTAATAATCATCTAGTTCCAGTCGCCTGCCACGGGCAAGGACACCTTCCTCCAGGCCAGGCTGATCCAAGCTCTGTCTTACTTGGCCTTGAACACTGCCAGGGATGGGGCATCCTTTTGCTTCCATCACAGCTGAACTTGTGCCATGGGAGGTAATTCCATACAAGCAGAATCTACGTTTATCTGGGGAGTTTCAACCACCTTGATATTAAATGCAAGTCAAGGATGCTCTCTGCATGGAGCTCAATGAAAAAGCTGGGAGGCAGAGAGAAGGCAGTCTGACCTTCTCTAGCAGTGAGGACTGATAACTAATAAGCAACTGTGTGCAAAAGGCATGATCACGTCCATCCTCAACAGATGTGTGCATGTTATATTTGGAGTGGTCATGCTGGAAGCCTGTCCCAGAGGGGACTGTCTTCATGGATGGAGGATACAAAAAGAATGAACATGTTTGATGCAGCCCTGATCCAAAGCTGTTTTCTCAGTGAACAGACTGAGCTCTGCTGCCGGGATCAGCTGCTGCTCCTGCTTGTGAGGCAGGGACAGGTTAGAGAAAAGCAAACTCTTCTAAATGGGCTCTAGCCCAACATGATTCAATACTGAGGTGGCTGATGTCCCAGGACTGGCCCTTCTGTGCAGAGGAGGGAGGCAATGCCTCAGGACACCTGAGAGCTGCTTGTCTCTGAAATACCCCAGAAAACGCAGGCATACAGCCAGTGTGGATGAGGGCTGAAGGATAACTCCAGACTGGGATTGACACAAGAAATGTTTGCTGAGAGCTTTTTAATGAACTTTACTGTGTGTCCTTCCTGGTGTCTGCAGTGACTGCAGCTTTCCCTGACAGTAGTGCCCTGTAATTCACTTAGGAGTCTTCCCTGGCTTTTAATAGACTTACTTTCTGTGCTTCTTGGTGCTCTGAGCTATAAATTACCCAGTTGTCTGCAGTGCCAGAGGGACGGTAGAAAAAAGCTGCCTTTTCAAAAGTGAACACTAATATCTCTGTGTATAGCAAATCACCCCACACCGAGTGCTCTGTGTGTGCCAAAAGCATCTTATTTCATGTGTATCCAGAGAGTCAGAAAAGTTAGAAGTAAGTTTAAGAAGCCACTAAAAAAGCTTTGTTTGGAATCTATCACAAGCAAGGCATCATCCTCCAGCTGCTCCTTGCTCGATGTTGCTTTTCAGAGCAGGTAAAAGCGGGGTGCAGGGAGGGTTGTCCCTGGAGCCCCTCCAACAGCAGCACCTGCACCTCAGTTGCTGTAGGTTTGCCAGCAAAACTCTCTGCCATCACTTCATCTCCACAGGCTTTTTAAGGTAAGTGCCTCTCTGCATTGTCAGCTTTGCATGGCTCGGCTACCAAAGCAGCACCATGGGAGATGCTTCCTGAAGTCAGACTGATGGTACACAAACCCTGTGGGTAATCCCACACTCACCCCTTGGGAAACTTGCACCTGGGTGTTACACATCAACTCAGGTCAAGGGAGTGATAACTGAAAGTATTTTTTCCTGTTACCTGTTTTGACATCATACTGCATAGTTTCATTTGTGGTGTCCATAGCTGCTACAAGTGTTTTAGTGTGTTTTTTTCAGCAAGTGCACAAATGGCGCTCCCTTAAAGTAGAGTTTAAAGCAAAGCATCTGTTTTCTGTTCTGTGTGTGTTTAAGCAACTGTGACAAGCTCCCTGGTTTTACAGGCACGCTCCCTGCTTTCCTGTGGTACATCAAACACATTTCCTTCTCACTGATGATCACCAGAAAATTCCTGCTCCTCTCCCAAGTGCTGCACGCCTTACCTTGCCTGTGAATCTTGCTGTGGCTGTCTGACACCAATGGGGTGATGCAGGCTGGGCAGCCCTGCAGGCGAGGTATGGCTCACTGATACACTTCAGCCTTCAGATCCGTATGTCACACAGATAGATACATAAAACAATATGTTTGGTAGCAAATTCTTATTTATGAAGGTAGGGAAAAAGTGCAAACTGATAAAAGAACAAAAGCAGTGTGGTGATTGTAATGGACTTTTTGTTCAGCACCTTAGCTAACCTCCAGTTCTTCCTTTTAGGTCAAGCTGGAATCTCCCTCCATTAGTTTAAGGTGAAGGTGCTTGCTTATAGTTCTAGTGGCTGAAGCTATAACTCCTTCTTCCATGTGGAGAAGGGACTGACCTGGGCAGGAAACGAAAGCCAAGTCTGCACCATCACAGGCAAGAACTTGTTCTTATTTCAGGGTATTTCCTGCAGTTGGATAGTGAACCAACCTGGCACATGGTGGAGGGGTTTTCCTCCATCCTTTATATGGGTTTGGAGGATTTTTTTCTTAATTAACATGTTGCTGGCCTAATTCTGGTTTCTGGCTGCTATGTCTATCATGATAGATACTGAGTGAACCCTTTCCCTAACAGGTTTGTAACTACTCTTCCTCTGTCAGCAGCACATAAAAGCAGTTATGTGACGCAGACTGTGACTTCGGGAATAGGATGCTTGATAAGAGCAGTTCTTTTCACGGCAGAGAGACCTCACTTGGCTTTACCGGATCTCATTCATTTAGGGAAATACAATGATGATCAAGTAATTGCTCAATTTTGTCCATCCAGTGAGTAATAATTTTTCCATATAATTCAGTTGTTTCACATCCTTTTCCATCTTGAGAGTTCATTTCATCTGTTCTCCTGCTCCAGGACAGGATCAGCCTAAATTTTTCCTGACAGGCATTTATCTAACCTACCTATTCCCAATATGTTCCTTGATGGAAACCCATTACCTTCCTGAAAGGAATACGGTGTTTCGATATCTCCAGCTACTTATTTCCATTCATTTCATGGGAATAACATGCTGTGAAGAAGATGGAAGCTTGAAACAGTTGACTATGAGGATAGCACACTTTGACATAAAGTAAGCTGAGTAGCTTTTTATATTATATGTAAAAAATGTGCAATAGAATATGTAACAAAACCCAAAACAGCAAACTATTCAGTTACAGCCATAACCATATAACAGAACTACTGTATGTGTTGCTGTAGGATTTTAAATGATACAGGGAAAACCACTTTAGTTTCTAAACTCAAGTGTGTGAATTGGGTGTAACTGGATATATAATAGCAGGCAACAGTGAACAGTCTTTTTAAAAGATGAGTCCTAAATAAATGAATAGTTCTTTATTTGAGGGAACTTGAGTGAAGTTGTAGGAGTCAATGCCCAATAATGGCATGAAAGTGAAAAGCAGAAAGAGCTGGGCAGATTTAAGGAAGAGATGAGGGAAAAATAGTGGCTTTTAAAGATGGTTTCCAGCTCAGCAAGTCTTTAACCCACCCATTGATAGAAGTGGGGAAAGTGAGAATTGGTCTGTATATGCCCTGCATCTCCCTCTCTTCCCCTCTTTTCCTAAGTATTAGCTGGCACTGGTCATTTCTCAGCTGTGCAATGTGAAGAAAGGACATAGAGCTAGATGGACTTATGGGCTGACCCTGGATGGCTGCTCCTGTTTGCCCTAGGGAGGATGCCATGGAGTGACTGCTTGGTGCTGTGCCACCATTGACATATTTCCTTCCACATCCCTTTGGATCTCTACTAACACATTGCTGAGGCAGCCAAAGCAGTGTGAGATTATGAGACAATGAGACAAATTGCTCTTGACCTGTACTAATAGATTTCACGGGCACGGAGGAATATGTTCTTAATTAGGTAGGTTGTATGGATTTGCACTGCCAGCGCATTTCTTCCAGGGTTCCTTTGGTAGAAAGGATGTGTTCATGATGCTGGACTACCACTGGGAGATCTGGCTTCTTGGCTGGGTCACAGACTTTGTGAAATGCTGGCAAGCAGCTTCTTCTTGTGCCTTGGCTGTAAATGAGATCTTCTTTTCCTCTATGAGGAGCTCGAGGCTGTTAATAATGCACCAGCCTCATTGCTGTGATATAAAAAGAGCTTTCTTTTACATATTTCTGTGCAGTAGTTTGATCATCACTTCAAAGCTATCTCCAGATATTTCATTCTTTCTTTATTGATCGGTATTATCCTGTCTCACATTTCCATTTGCCTTTTTCCTAGCACTGATGAAAAAGAGATACACGTGGTGATAAAGTACAGCTGCTGGTGTTTGCCTTGCAAGGCAGGCTAGGGTGAAAAGCTTATCACCTGCAAGCTGCTTCTTGAAATCCTGACATGTAGGTTGGAGCACAAAAAGGACCATTTCTGAATGATGTCGGAGGTAGCGTTCGGCTCATAAATATTTGTGTTTCATCACTGCATCAATGCAAATCCAGAAGGCTGTTATAACCCAGTCAGTTCTGTCTTCAGTAACAGGAAAGTTTTAATTGCTTTTACTTCTGGTGCTTTTTAACCCAAATGCGATGCGTGTAATGTGTGCTTTCATGTTGAGTTCAAGGAGAAATGAAATCCCTTCCAAAATTTTTGAGATAAATCATTTAAATAGGGCCTGGTTTTGTGAATAATTCTTTCAAGAAAAAAGCATTTTCAGCTTAGAGGAAAAGCCTCCCACTGCCTTTATCCATGTCCCGAGTTCAGCCAACTTGTTTACAAGGACTGAACTTTAAAATCAAAGCACAGTGAGGACTCAGCTGTGTCTTTGCCTGGATTATAGCAATGACAAGATCGCTAAATGCCTGCATTATGTTATTGCTGTAAGCTCTATGAAGAGGCAGCCTTCGCTCTTTACTTTTTGTACCATCTCCTCCAAAGCACACTGGACTATGCCCCAGGTGAAAAATCCATCCTGACCTTCCCATGGGATGCTCTGGTTTGACACTGTCTCTATAAGCCCCAAACTGGGATCAAGGATAGTGGATCAGCATTTTATCCTCATGGCAACAGGAACTGCCCATCTGCTAGAGATAAAACCTTGGGAAAACAAGGTGGATCTGCAGAAGAAAAGACTGATGAGCAAACCAGGCTTTGGAGGAAACCATCTCTCACCACTGGGTCATCTCTATTAGGGAAGCTGGGTATCCTTGTGATAAACTCCTCTGCACTTGACCAGCTCCAGTCTGGGTTTAGGGAGTCCCTGCAGCTGAGCCAGCCTAGCCACTCACTGATCAGGTGAATGTTTGCCATGCTTCCAGCCAGCCCCATAGAGCACTCCTGTGGGCTCCTGTACCAGAGCAGGCTGACACCAAAATAAACCCCACCAGCAGCAAATCCAGCTTTCCCTAGTCTTGCATATGGAAGTGTCAAAGCTTCTGTTCCTTTCCTAGGTCCAAACAGCAATTAGGGAGAGAGAGCATAATTGCTGTGCTCTATTTCTTTAGTTAGCTAGGAACATAAAGATTCAGTACAGCCACCCTGGCTTGGATAGGTAGTGACTGAACTCTGCCCCTCCAGCACAGTCAAGCTCCAGAGAAAGAAGGAAAACCATTGCAGAAGAAGCCGGAGATTTCTTCCAGTGTGTGGATACTCAGCCCCAGGTTGGGCCATGCATAACGTTGCCAGTGGGAACTTCATTCCACTCCCCAGCATTAATTTAGGAATGTGCAGGCAGCAGAGAGCTTTAGCTGTGGGCTTGGAAAACATGGTGCTCGGTTCTTAGAGTTTGGGGGTTTTCCGTGGTGGCTTAAAAAACAATAACTGCAATTAATCATGCAGTGCTGTGGTTATTTCAAGGGGCTGGCTGAAATCATATGCCATAGAAAAAAGGCCTATTTCCCCCATCACCTCCCAGCACTTAATGGATGTAAAAGTGAAGGCGGTCTGACTTCTGTTTTATTTGATGCAACTAGTTTTAGTCACACACAGTGCCGATTCCCCCAAAGCTGAGTGAATGCACTTGTTTCGACACCCTTAGTATCATAGAATTATTTCAGTTCTAAGGGACCTTAAAGATCATCTTGTTTCAACCCACTATCTACAAAGCCTTGTTTCAAGCCAGTGTGTGTTTGAAGTCACATACTGCAGACTATTACTGAATTTGTCACTGACAATCCTCATGCAGAGGAGCTGCCAAACTCCAGTTGGAAACAATGAAAAGTAAATTTCATCAATAGTATAATACTACATGTCTGGCTGAAATAAACATAGGGCTAGAGGGCTTTTTTCCTTGTTTCTCACTGTTTCCTTCTCAAAGTACAGTGAAGTATTTGCAGCTTGAGTTAATCCAAAACATGAGCCTTGGTGTCATCCACTTTAAGTAACCTGGTGATACAAACATTTTTGTATCAGATCCCCCAAATTGCCCAGCATGAACAGTAAGCTGTCACCTCCAAACTTGGTGTTAAAATCACAGTTCAGGTATGAACCAGCAGTCCATTTACAACTGTAATTATTAATCTTAACTGAATCTGGCAGGCTGGAAACATGAAGCTCTTTCCTGCATTAAAACATCTTCAGGCAATGCTAGAACTTTGCGGAGCTCTGTAAAATGCACTGTCTCTAGTGAAATCAGCCTCTTTGATCTCAGTCTCCATTTGGGGTTTCTACAAAAAACTAGGCAAATATTTGAGAAGAGAGTCAAATAGCTGCATTACAAATAAAGCAACTTTCTTTCCTTTCATATGGAACATGTTTTTATCAAAACTGGTATTCCCGAAATTGAAAATACTTGCTTGACAGAAGAGAAGTGGGTTTGTTAATTGCATGGATTTACAGCAGGTGATTCTCGGTTTTTAAATGTCACACCAGATATTCTTTAATCTCTTTTTGTCCCCTAGCTGATAAGAGAACTCTTCCAAAACACTTGGCAGCTCTATGAGACACAAGAAGTGAGCTGCAGGTTAAAGGTTGAGAGATGACAGAGGGAACAACCCTGGGGCATGGGGAGAGCAGTTTGATGTCTGCTGACCTGCTGGGGAGCACATGAGAAGTGTGTGCCTGCAGCTCCCACTACTCATTGCCATCTGCTTTGCAGCGCTGTCTGCCCTGTGAGGCTGCTTTATGAGGGCACATTTCCCTGCTACATGCCCAGGTCTTTCGCGTCAGATACCCCAAGGCGGGTCCCTTTCCTCCCCACCAAGGGGTGCAACCCTGACTGCATCCGCAGGCGCCAGGAAAAGCAGCCTTTATGAGCATAGGAAGCATCCCATAGGTAAGGATGGGCACAGCCTGCTCCAAAACTACTGTGTGAAACGGCATCTGCATACTCCCTGTACAAGCTTCTCCTGGATGGCCAGCTATGCCTAAACATTACACAAGAATGTACTACAAGTCACATTTAATATGATAATATATATAGCCAAATATACACACATAGAGATTTATGCATTAAATTGTTTGCCAGTTCTTCTTTACCACTATTGATTCATGCCAGCTCTGCTCTGATTTTAAATCCATCCAGGCCTCGGTGTTCTTCAGCTTTGATGTTCAGAGTCCTCAGCAATTTGTATGTGTTTTACTTATAACCTCATGACAGGCCACAGTTTTTCTCTAACAAAAAGGGGGATTTGCACTTAGAATGATTAAATTCTCAAGCAGCTTCTGAGCATGCACTGAAAAATTGTCCAAGCTAATTGTGTCTTTATGTTTCTCATGCGAATTTACATGTGCAAATTAGATATTTTATTGCACAGCCACCATAGGAGTTTCTGCAAATGCATACAAGCAGGTTTGGCAGGCATACTTGGACAAGAGTCAAGAGCTGCTACATGCTAAAAGCCTGGGTGGTGGCTGAAACCACATGCACAGTCTTGGTCACTGACACTAGACTAATATTATCTTTGTAATGCTGCTTAATCCTTGTCTGGCTGCCCTGGTTGGGATAGAGTTAATTTTCTTCCTAGTAGCTTGTACAGTGCTGTGTTTTGGGTGTAGTTTGAAAGTCATATTGATAACACACTGATGTTTCAGCTGTTGCTTAGTAGTGCTCACCCTGTGTCAAGGACTTCATTCTCTCATGCTCTGCCAATGAGGAGAAGCACAAGAAGACTGGAGGAAGCAGAAGCAGGACAACTGATCCAAACTAGTCAAAGGGATATTCCATACCATAGAATGTCATGTTTAGTATAGAAACTTGGAGGAAGGGATTGGCCAGGAGCAATTGGTCACGTTTTGCGAATGGGCTGGGCATCAGTCAAATGGTGGTGAGCAATGGTATTGCACATCACTTGTGTTCCTTGGGTTTTACTCCTCCCCCTCCTTCTGCTGTCTCCCTTCTCATAACAATTACTATTATTATGTTTTATTTTATTTCAGTTATGAAACTGTTTTTATTCCAACCCATGAATTTGCCTTTTGTTTTCCCTGATCCTCCTCCCCATCCCACTGGGGAAACGGGAGCAACTGAGCAGCTGAGTAGTGCTTAGTTGTCAGCTGGGGTTTAACCATACCACTGGCTTCGTTTTATAATATGCAGAGGTACTAATATTCTGTGTTTCCCATGGTAGGGAGCTAGTCCTTTTTGGACAACCACAGTCACAGACCATGACCATGCAGCTGGTGAAAGTAATGTATCTAATATTAGTATACAGCTGCTGCTTTCCAGCAGCTATTTGTTAGTAATTATTTGGAAAACAGGGACAATATCCATCTTAGTGTTCTGCCCATCTCTGTTTAAAGAAGATTTAAATGACAAATTGTTCATACACAGAAAGGAGTGAGGAAAGTTTATCTGCAAATCTACACATTGTTTAAGTTTTGCACAATCCCAGAGTTGCCTGCGCTTGACTGGGTTTTGAGGGAAGGATGAAAGGAACAGTGACGGATGAGCTGAGGAGGAGCCTGGTGCATTTGGGGTTTGTGAGCATGAAGTTAAGTCACCAAACCCTGCATGCTAAAGTCAGTGCAGGTGAGCTCAGGTCTACCAGACTCAGAGTGTAAGAGTCTGTCATTAATCACATTTGCAGAGTTTCATTTAGCCATGGCTTTTAAAGAAGGAAGGAAGAAAGAAGAAGCAGCAGTTTTAACACTGGCTGGTGCAGACGCAAGCAGAACATGTGATGTGTAAGTCAGGCCTGTCTTTGCTATTGCTTTTCTCTGCAGCGCAACTCCTGTGCATATGTGGGATAAGACTGAAGACCTGCATGAGCCAAAGTGACCAGTGAATAATGGAATCAGGAGATTTTAAGATGTTTAAATTGTGCTGTGCAGTTTGATGGGGCTTTGTGTAGCTAGTGGAACAAGAGAGGCTGCCTTTTAAAGTAATTTAAAGGATGACTTTGATGCTGAGAAAATATCTGGAGCCATCTGATTTTGTCTAAGCATCCTTTGAGAAGATTCAGGAACAGCTTCACAAGTACATTTGGGGTGGGACTCTGCAGGGAGAGGAGGTCTGAGGAAAGGGTTTGGTTATGACGTGATGCTTCATAGACTGCAATAACAAGTATTTTTCTGCAAAGCAGCCAAATAGGTATGTTTGACTATAAGTGTATGCCAAATAGCAACAGCAAGCTGGGAGGGCTGCCTAATGGGGAGGTGAGGCAATTCTTCCTCTTTTACTCTGAGCTGGTTAGACCTTATGAAAGTATCATACTTGGGCTTTATCCTCAAAAGAAGAGATAATTGGGGAAACCAAGTCAAGAAAGGTACAGCAAAAATGAGCTGAGAATAGAAGCTTCGGGGAGAACAGTTGTGGTGTTAAAGTTGTTTACTGTCAAGAGGAGATAACTGGAAGGAGATAAGCTCATGTTTGAGTTCTCATGTTTAAGTTTTCTGCTGCAGAAAAGAAGAGAATGAGCAGTTCTCTATGTTGATGGTGGTTGGTAAACCAGGATAAATGAGGAGAAGTGGTATTTGGGATATATAATTTTAAGATGAGGATGGAGAAGCACTGGGATAGATTTGCCTTGGGAAGTTGTGGAGTTGTAGTCACTGGGGGTCAGAAGTCAAACAAACATCTGCCAGAACAGATAGAGCTGACCCTGCCTCAGGCAGGGCCATGGGCTGCCTGGCCACTGCTCCGTGGCTCCTTCCAACCCTCTTTGTAATGATGACATTGAAACCAAATTCTGCATAAAAATAACTCAATGTGTTGCCTTATTCTATCTTTTCTTCTGCAAGGAAGGAGGTGCAGGGTGTGCCCAGGATGGAGAGAAGTGGAGTAAAGCAGCTGCGTCAAGGGGTACAATGTGACTGAGCTGTGAAACCAATATAATTATTACTTTCTTCTTTCTTTTTATTAATAATAGACTTGGTTTGGGGTTTTTTTCATGCTATCAAGGTAGCCAGTTGTTGCCTAAGCCACTAATGCACTGTGCTCTGAGTTCTGTTTTGCAGGCCTTTTTTGCCCTCTCTCAGGAGAGGTTTTCTTATGAAGTGTTTTATGAAGGCAGCTGAGCTGGATGCTGGGGTACAATGCACTGTGGCACTTTGTGAGCTGTTCCTCATGTTCTGGAACAAACAGTAACTTTCTGACAAAAGAATCTTTTGCTTCCCGACTCCACAGGATAACTGGTATTAACAATAATAAAGTGCATTGTGTGCGCTGGGGAAATAATAAGAAAAGGATTTGTAAGTGGTTTGGAGTGGGATTTTAAGGGCTGGCATCCATGTCTCATGGAGCTGTCAGTACCAGCAATGTGCAATAAAAAAGTCAGCAAGTGACTATATAGAATCCCAGAGTGGTTTGGGTTGAAAAGGATTCTAAAGCTCATTCAGTTCCAACCCCCTGCCACGGGCAGGGACACCTTCCACTTGAGCGGGTTGCTCCAAGCCCCTGTGTCCAACCCGGCCTTGAACACTGCCAGGGATGGGGCAGCCACAGCTTCCCAGAGATCCCTGTGCCAGAGCCTCACCACCCTCACAGAGAAGAGCTTCTTGGAATCATAGAATAGTTAGGGTTGGAAAGGACATTAAGATCATCTAGTTCCAACCCCCCTGCCATGGGCAGGGACA
>WYDI02032164.1:11870-24080 GCA_009867235.2 Psittacus erithacus
CTATCTTCATACAGGAGGTGCTCCAGTCCCCTGATCATCCTCATGGCCTCCTCTGGACTTGTTCCAACAGTTCCATGCCCTTTTTATGCTGAGGACACCAGAACTGCACACAATACTCCAAGGGAGGTCTCACGAGAGCAGAGCAGAGGGGCAGGATCACCTC
This sequence comes from Psittacus erithacus, assembly GCA_009867235.2. NCBI lineage: Eukaryota > Metazoa > Chordata > Aves > Psittaciformes > Psittacidae > Psittacus > Psittacus erithacus. The sequence goes on from WYDI02032164.1 coordinate 12,034, forward strand.
CTTCAACCTGCTGGTCATGCTGCTTTTGATGCAGCCCAGGATACGGTTGGCTTTCTGGGCTGTTGGCTCTCTCAAGTGCACACTGAAGCCAGCTCATGTTCGTTTTCTCATTAATCAACACCCCCAAGTCCTTCTCCACAGGACAGAAAAAAACCAGAGGAGAGCGTGAATGCAGTCCCTAATATCTTCCTAATATCTAATCTACACCTACCCTAAATGTACCTAAATCTAATCTAAATCTACCTGTCCAAAACCCTTTGTGTGCAACAGCACAAGTGTCCCAGCTTTGGGAAATACAGTCCCTCTCATCCTTCCTAAGCTAGGCTCAGCAAGCTGAGGTCTGGCATCCGTAGTGGTAGAGTGATGTGCCCTCAGAGTCTTGCCTGCCCAGCTACAGGGGTGCCTGTGGGCTGTGGTCATCTGCTCGAAACCAAAGCTAAATAAAGCCTGGAAAGCTTTTGTTTGTCTGGAAGCATTTATCATGTGTTGAGATGCTGGGCAGCAGAGTGTCAGTGTGGTACATAATTTTGGGTCTCTGTGATCAAAGCTTCCTGATGAGTAAGGCCTTTTTATGAACATCAGTGGTGGGAGGAAAGCAGGCTTTGTTATGTCCCTGCTGTGGAGGTTATTTGTATTGCCCTGTGCACTCTGGATTGCAAGGAGCAGGGCTGGCAGTGCTGCTGCTGTGTTGGCAAGGGCTGTTCCACGCCCGGAGCTCTTCCCATCTTGATGAAGACAAAGGAAGGAAGCGCAGGCTCTCCGTTGGCTCGTTAATGCTTGTGCTTGTCACTTCTAAGTGGAAATATGTTGTGTGGATTTTGTGTATTAAGAGGCTTTTGCTACTGGACAGGACTGCGGAGAATTCAGAAGCTGTTTGAAAGTCAGGATGTTTTTCCCTCGCCTCGGATCTGCTGAGGGTAAACAGCTCTGCCCTCTAGTGCCGCTTCCCAAATCTGTTAAAGCGGAACACACCGGTGATCCTGGGAATATGCCTCAGCCAGAGCATCCCTTGGAGAGAGCACTGATCAGCGCCAGGTAGGGGCTGCTCTGCACACCGTGCTGAAACCAGGCAGCTGCCTTGTTAGGAGGGCTTTAGCCCCATGCCAGGCAGGGGGAGCATGGCACATGTTGGCATATCCCCTGCTCAGCATCCATAAGGTAATTTCTGTATTTTCCCTGAAGCAACCCCATTGAGCCTGATATTTGCTTTCCCATAATGTTTGTTATGCCTTTGGGAGACATGTGGAAGAGCTAAATGACGAACAGTCATTTCAGCAGCTTTGCTCTTTCAGCCCCATAAATAATGAATTCATCAGGTGAGAAAACATGTGCCCAGATGCAAACACATGCAGAGCTTTGTGGAGGAAAGGGAGTAAGCGCAGAAGCTTGATATCCAAATGCAGAGCCCTGTGCCAGCAAAATGGGAACTGTTTTTTGGAGTGAGACAGTGTCAGAGGGTGGGTGTGGAGTTAATTGCCTCAAGAGGAGACAAAAAGCAATTAAGAATTCAGGCAAGTGCTAGCTGAGCTTTGAAGTGAGCGGTTGCTACCTGGTTGGCTTTGGAGAGGGCCATTAGTTCAAAGGGGATGTTTGCTTTATCATCTGTCTTTAAGCATCAGCTGAAATAATCTGGTTGTGACTCAGCTTGTGTGGGGCTGGCTCCCTGCAGCCCAGCAAGGTACACAGGTACGTTTTGAGCCTGCTGACCGGCTTCAACTCAATAGGACAGGGTGGTTTCAAAGAGCCTGCATTCCTGGAAGCTTTGTGAAAGTGAATAAATAAAGGAGACCACACAATTCCCACAACTGCCCCTGCTGAGAGTCCTTGCAGAGGTAGCATATGCACAACTTTTTATAGACACCAGAGAATCCACAGTGGGAAGGACTGGAAAGGCAGCTCCATGGTGCTTCCTTAGCCTCACTGCTCACAAACAAGCCATGAGGGTTGCGTGGCAGGGCATTGCATTGCAGAACATGCTGCTTCCAGGGCTAATGTGAGACGAAAGGAAGGGCTGGTTTCTTCTGCTTCATTGGCAATTCAAGTGGGCTAGCACAGCAGAGTGAAGGCTGTGTGTGCTGGCAGAGCATCTTGGCTGAGCCCTGCAGATCCAAGTCTAATCAGCTGAAATACAGAGCTGCAAGTGCTAGCCAGGGGCTGGGGAGGCCGTTGGGGTTTAATGCTTCATGCTTCTCTTTGCTCTGATGTATTTTGCTCAATTTCTCGGCACCACCAGCTTCTGCCTTCAAAGAAGCGCCTGCCTGCTCCTTTGATCAACAAATTGCATGCGCCTTGACAGCAACAGCCTCTGTCAGAGGCTACGTCTCCTCTTTGGCCATGGGAGCGCATATGAAGGAGCCAGGCCTGCTACACGTAAGAGGTGGCACTGCTGTGTCCTTATGGTGGCAGAGGAGTTTCAGGGCACCATCACCCTTCCTCCTCTGCCAGGCTGGTTGTCCACCTCTGGGCTTTGTGGGGGGCTCTTTTGCCGCTGATGCTTTTGAATGCCTTTCCCTGGAGAACCTTTGTGCCACAGGAGGTTTGGGCCCAATAGTGTTGGGAGCTGCTGGGTGGAATGCTGGGCAGGGTGAGCTCAGGAGTCTGCAAACCTGGCCTGCATTGGGAAGATAATGACATGCAAGTGGTTCACCTGGGCAACCTTAACAGTGTTTTTCTGGCATCTTTGTGCTAACTCTGTTCTTTTCTGCATAAACAGCAAAGAAAAATACACCAACTTGCAGTTAGTCCGTCAAACACAAGTGCTTCTGGACAGCCAGTGGGGAACATAGGCGGCTCTTTGATTTGTGAAACACTGAGGCTTCAGTTCTCTGGTCCATCTTAGCCTGATTTGCACTGATAAGAGCTAGGGCGTTTTCATAAAGTCTGATTGTCTGCTTATAGCCTTGTCTAAAATGTTTCATAAGGCAGCTCCCAAGATGAGATCATCTTTTGTGGAGCTGGAGATTTGTTTGGGGAAGGCTGGACAATTCAATTTGGAGGCACTTTGCCACTCAGTGGGTGATGATGGGGGGGAAATTCATGCAGAGTTTAAGGATACTGAATTTCTGAGCTTAACTGGAACTTGCAGTTCTTATGGTGGCATCAAACCCGTAACGGCTTCACTAGCGCATAAACAGCCCAACAATCTGCACTGATTTTATTATCTTTTACTTTATTTTTCCTCTTGAAACTTGGACCATTTAAGGCAACTCTTATTTGCTGTATTTTTCTTGTTGCAAGTGAAGCCTATAGAATCTAAGCTCCTTCTTGCTCCCCATAGATTTTGAGCTTCCTTTGTCTTAGCCAAATTTGACTGGGACTAAATACTCTGTCACTGGGTTTTATGACCCTTGGTGGCTGGGTAGAGACCTCTTAATATCTGGAGAGGTTCACAGCAAAACTGACAAATGGAAGCAGGGAGAAGGGAAACAGAGGCTTTAGTAATTCCTGAGATCAGGGGAAGTTCAGCCAGAGCTTTCCCTGGTAACTGCCAGTTCCCTTCTTATCCCCCTTTATATATCTCGTCGGTGTCATGATGAAAGCTTAAATGTGGATGCAAAGGCAAGGTAATTTTGCAGATCATCATTCCTAATAGTGCTACAGTCGTTACAGGCTGATATAGTATAAATACAGAGATAATAGTGAAGAGAGAGGAAAATGGAGAGGCATGAGCAAAGAGAAAATAAGTTTTCAGCCTAGTTTTGGGGAGAAACAAAGCTAATGAGTTGGAGCTCATCTAGATGGCAGCAGCAGGCATTGCTTTTCCTACCAAGAGATGTGATGTCTTTTTTTCTCCTTTATTCTGCAGGCAGAATAAAGGAGAATTCAGCAATTGTCTGATTAGCTCCTTCTAGCCCCATCCACTACAGAAAAGGACTAGAAGTAGACTGAAGTGAGGTATCATGGGTTTACATGTACTTTGGTTTATTCAAAATGAGTTCCTTGTGCTGGGCAGTTCATAAAATCAGGCTGCTTTATCTGTTCTTATTCATAGAATAATGTTTGGGTTGAGCAGTTTTCATCTTTTTGCTGCTACAGAGTGGCCAGGAAGGGAGAATGAAGGTCACAGCAGAGGATTTGTCCCAGCCTGGAGACCAGCACCAGAGTTTGGGGCCATCAGCATGCCCAGCCTGACCCCACTGCCTCTGGCTGATGGGAGTGAATTTTGGCAGCTCTTGGACTGTGCGATGGCCTGGGTGTGAGTGCAGGGTGGCACTGCAGCTAAAGGCAGCACACAGATAGGCAGAGCCTTCCTGCTCGGCTGCTCACTCGGGGTGGACCACAAATGCGGCAAGGGGCAAATATCCCCCAGCATCCTCAGGAACAAGAGGCACATGTATTTTATGGACTCATTTATCCTCTGCTCTCTCCTATGGCAACAAACCTGGTGCACTGAGTACCTTGGGAAGGCTACAGCCTTGTGCTCCAGAGATGGTGCCAGCCAGGGGATGTTTTGCGTTTGATGTAGGCAGCTCCTTCACCTTTTTTCTTTTTCTTTTTTCCCTTTTTTTGCATGTGAATCCTAGTCAAAGCAGCTAACAAAGCCAGCAGCTGCATAGTTAACAGAAGCAGGTCCCCACACTTGCAGGGGGCATTTGTTAGCAAGGCTGAGCACACACAGTGCATGCAGAGATGCTCACTCAGCCGCCTCACCGCTGCGCCAGATGGAGACGTCAGTAAGCATGGACACAGGTGGGCTGCTTGGTGTGACAGGAAATAATTAGCAGAGTGTTAGTTTTAGGGTGAAGTAAATGGGCTGTCCAGCTGTAGCTGCTGTAGAGAGGAAGTTGAATGTTAATTAAATGCCACCAGTAATTATGGTGATTATGTATTTTTTGAGTGGCTGTTGGGAATAGCTAGATTCACATCCAGAGGGGGATGTGAGTGACATTTCTAATCGCTTTAAGGAAGAGAGAAGGTACTTTTGTTTTAAACAAGCACAATTACAGTAAAACAAAGCTCCAGGAGAATCCAAAGAGCTATAAGTGGTTTGATGTAACTGCTCAGGAAAACTGAGTGTCGGTTGAAGGAAGGGAAAATACTTTGTGTCTGGTACAAGATACACACATCCTGCTTTTCTACATAGGAAAAATAGACCATGGCAGAGATGGGACCTGCACCTGCTCTTGCATCTCCTGGTGCATATTCTTAGCTGAGAGACAAGCAACCCTCTTGAAAACAACTCACAGTTTATTTTGCTGTCTTTCAGGCCTGTCTGATGCTCCCTCCCCTTCTTCCACAGATAAACAAAGGTAATGCCAGTAAAATCCATGGAAGCAGTGATTTTGTAAGCGACTATTATTTTATGTTATTTGCAGGCATTTCGATTGCAATATTTAGACCAGAAACCTGATTTCACAGGCTTGTCCATACACAGGGCTACTCTGAAACAGTTGCTCCATGCATATTTATGTAGGCATTGCGATAAAACCAGTGCCCACATTCGAATCTATTCAGGAATAGCTGTTGTGCTCAAAATTCAATTTTCCTTTCAGTGTTTTCTTTCAGTTGTAGATCAAGCCTCTCACTTAAACCCACTAGTTAAGAAGTGAACTCATTAACATGCCACCCACTGTGTCTGATAACCTAACTAACACCTTCGATCTCAGACAGTCACAGCTCAAGTTCACTCTTAGCATTATTTGTCAAGGTTATTTGTAGAATAGATTTGCATAAATTCCTAACAAGCGTGTTCTGGACACACAGCCTTTTGTGGAATACTTTACTGGAAATGGCTGGTATGCAACAGTGTTGTCTTCCATGCAAACCCACTTAGATGCTCCTGAGGGTTCCTCACTTCGAGAAACAACAACAAACACTTCAATGCATCTTATATGCACAAAGACATGCAAAAGCCCAAACGCCAGGAGCTGATATGCGCAGAAACCCTCCGAAGGTTGGACAAGCACAGTCTTCTGCAATCCACAGGGAAGGTCCACCTAAAGCACTTGTGCAGCTGCCTAACTTGAGACTTAAAAGTGCACCGTTCCCCTTCATTCACAGGGGAAATACAGTACATCACCACTGACCTTCCTGAAGCTGGTGTTTGGAAGACCCCTGCTGATGACGGTTCAGGTAAGGTATTAGCTGTTTTTCACCTCAACAATGTTACTTGCTGTCAGGGGAATGATCGATTTTTCTGAGCGTGGGGACCATACAAGTACTCTCATGACATTCAGTAGTCAGCTTGTCTCAAACAGAACTAAATAGATACCCAGCACAGTGGCATAGCCACCTTCTTGGTCTTGCACTGTCTGCCTGGGCGTCAGTTGGAGAGGTGTAATCTCCAGATGGCCAACCCCTCACTTTCCTCCAGCTTCTTTCTCCATGTGGAGGTTCTTTACTGATTCCTGGTCTTGTTACATGGGACAACCTACTTCTCTGGGTGTGACTGGAAGTCGATCCATTACAGAGCCAAAGTGCAAGTGTCCTGTACCGTGAGATGGGCACGTGCGAACAGCTCCTCTCCTGTGCCTGTCGCATGGTGTGCACTTGTCAAAAGAAGCTGTGCTTTGCTTCCATAATGGGTGTAGCTGCATGACAGGGGAAGGATTGCATGTCTGGGGGAGCTGCAGCAGGGGGGATGCCCCACATCTGGGAACAAGCCTTGAGCTAACATCTGGTTGAAAACTTTTGGTGGGTTGGATGTGTCCAGGGCTATACAATTTGCCAAAGGAAAGGCTCCCCTCTGAAGTGCGAACACAGCATCCCTTGCATTCCTTAATTACTTCTATCTAGGAAAGTTGATTGAACTTTCTAGGCATCTAAGCCTCTTTGGTTGAACTATGTTCAATGAAAAGCAGGTGGCAAGATGAATGCTTTGCTTTTGCAGCTAAAATCTCACACCTAATTAAATCTTATGGAAGCAAGAATGCATTTTTTTCCTTTTTCCCTGGTCAACGTGTCAACTGAAATACATTTTCACCCTTTTATCTAATCCAGGGAATAGTGAGACCCTGCACACGTTTTCTTGCATGCTCAGACTTGTGTGCAAACTTGAAAGCTGGGCTTGCCTTGATTTACCCAGTGCTTACGCAGCCTTTGCTCTCCTCTTCCAGATCCCTCCTGAAGGATCTACTGCTGGATGATGGGAAGTTGTCAAAATGCATTGTGCCACTTCAGGAGGAGCACAGGATAGCCTGGGACTCTTGTTCCTCCTCTTTGAGGATGAAGAGTTGGCAAGTTTAAATGGACACACCATGAGCAATTGAGCCTGTGGGAGATGGAGGAAGATCAGGAGCCTTTGGCAGTTTTCGAGGCTTTGAAGAATCAGACCTCAAGGACATTCATCTAGATATTAAGGCCTGTGTTTATAAGAGCAATTGCTTTGCCATGTTCTCCTTGACGACCTGGCTGAGCATCCAAAGAGGAGGTATACATTGTCACTTCCAGTAGAGGCAGGCTGGCTCATGTGCCTGTATCTGTTCTGATGCTTTGAGCTTCTCGGCATGCTGTGCCATCACCAGCACTTGTTTCTACAGAAGTTTTTGCTGCTCCTGTGCCCAGTAGCTTCTGTTTGCTATTTACTCTTCTCATTCTGTACTAGGACACAGAGGTAGTTCTCAGTCTTGCAAATGGGTTTGCTTCAGCCCTGGCATGTTGGTGCTTCCCTCCTTTAGTCATTCTATGTCTGATGCAGATGTGGAGGCCCTGCTCACTGGCCAGGGGGTGGCAGTTCACTGACAGTCACTGGCAAGGTAACTTTGGCTGTATCAGTTTCTCTCCATCTCTGCAGCTTTCTGAGTTAGGAGATCCATCAGCCTGAGGGTTTATTTGCACTAACAGCATGGGTGAGAAAACAAGCACAGCATCAGGCTGTGTTTATTTTAAATCTCAGGGGCTGCTGGGAGCTGTGTCAGCCAAGGCAGTCCCACAGGCCCTGCTGGCTCCAGGGATCTAGTCCTGCTGTCTGCAGGCTGTGAGGACCATCTCTTGGGAGGCAATTGTACACACTCCCCCCTGCCTAAGCTCCAGCCCTTGGGAACACCAGGACTCTCCAGGCTGGGCTTGCTGAGAGCTCTCCTGGTTTGCCTGAGAGCACCATGGTGCCGCTTGGCAGCCCAGGCAATGGCATAAATTATTTTTTATCCTCTTGTCTCAAACATTAAAGCGACTACAGTGATGGAGGGAGGAAGGAGTAATGCAGCTCAGGGAAGAGCTGTGCTCCGTGCACTGGGCACACTCACTCTGTCAGAGCACACAGAGGGGTTTTTTAACCCTGGGATCCCTCTTTGGTGCTGGTAAGGGTGTCTCAGGCTTGTGTGGGCAGCAATAGTTTCCATGTGGCTGCAGAGCGTGCTGGGGCTGGTCCCTCTGTGCTTCGGGGTGAGAGAGATGGTCCATCCCCAAGTATGGCTCCAGCTCCAGACCATGAGTGGAGGCTGCAGTACCGCAGCTCTGTGCAGTATTACCTGCCTGTGGCTGTGATAGGGTGGTGGCTCTTCCAGGAGGAAAACACCTCAGCTGAAGCAATGTTCCATGATTCCCCATGGACTCATCAGTGTGGTTTGCGCCGTCAAGCTGCACATCAGTCACAGCAAAGAGAGCGGCTCCAGCGGCGGCTGAAGGATATGATGAAGATGTAGCAAGTGCAATGACTCCAGAGCTGGTTCAGGTTCGTGCAGAGCCCTGGTGCTGGTTCCCCTCTGGCATGGACACCCCGGGCCCTTGCTCTGGGACACTGCTTTGGGAAACGCGTTGTTTCCATTCTGTTCCTCGCCGACTGTCAGCAGTTTCTCTGTGCGCCCACCAGAGAGCAACCCCAGCACAGGGTTGTTGTCTCCAGAGAGACAGAGGCTGACATGGAAGGTCTGGGTGTGAAGCCAAATCCGCCTTCTCTCACCCTTTCCAGCTCTATACCTCATCCCAAACATGAGCTAAACAGTGAGTTTGGCCTCATGGTGTCCTGGACAAGAGGAGCATTCCACTGGGCAGGGAGGATATGCTGTCATGTGAAGCTTTGGCAAGAGACCCTGCCTGGGTCTTCTGCAGCAATCCCAATGCCATCTGCAGCGAAGGACCAGTCCAGGAGTTAGCAAGGCGCATCAGTCTAGTGCACAGGGAGCAAGTAGGGGTTCAGGCAGAGCTTACAAAACTTGGATGGGTAAAAGTCTGGTGCTTTGTGCAATCTCCTTAATAAGTGAGTGCAAGTTTGTGCTCATCTCACAGGATCGTTCAGGCTGGAAAAGACCCTTAAGATCGAGTCAGTGCCTATCTTTGGTGCTTGAACATGGAGTTGGGCATCTCAGTGTGGTTCTGTATGTGGGATACTATGTCAGAGCTTAGTGTTTGGGGAAGGAGGAAACCCATGCTTTTCATGCAAGTCAGTGCTGGCATGAAGTCCCAGTGCAGGAAGTCACATCTGGGCTGGAGGTAATGCTCAGCTATGCAACATCAAGTGTCTTACCTGAGCTGCCTGTATCAGCAGGGAGAGATGGACAGGATTTACCCTATCCAGGACAGGGGGACAGAATTGTCTGCTGGAAGTATCTGTCCCTCTCCTCCATGCTTTGCTTGAGCCAGAAAAGCAGCGTTCATGTGGTGTTGGTGGGTGCAACAGTCCATGGCATTGCTAAGCTGCAGCCCTGGTACCTGCAGAAAGGGGCTTTGAGAGAAAGCTGAGGGAAGAAACAACCTCTTGCTATTTTTGTCGCTGTACCAGCCCTTGGGGATTTCGATTGACAGGATTAGTTATGAAGCCAATATTATGAGTTTAACTATGAGTGAAATAACACAACTTCTGTGGGAAGCAGAGTAAAAGAAGCAATTATACAGTAGTTTAATAATAGTGCTCTGCTGGCTGGGAAGCTGAAAACTTATGGTTGACAGTAATTAGATTTTTTCATTCTTCCTGTTAAATAGCTATAAAAATTACAATAGAAACTCATCTGGTTCTCTTTTATTGCATGCTGGTTTTATCATCCAGTTCATGCCCATTTGGCCTTTAGATTATAATTTTATATGTTTTTAGTGTCTGGTATTTAAGACATGCAGAACCAGCATTTAATGCTGAAAAATGCAAAAAACCTGGAGAGTAAGTGGGTGGCAGTAATACTCTTCCAAGCATTCTTCTTGCAAGATGCTTGGAGGGACAGTGAGGGCTTTCTAAATTGACTTACCCTGAATCACAGCTAGACTTGTAACCACAGGAGTTATTCCAAATCATTTAAAATTGCAGTAAAAATTTGATGTTAGGAATTGAAGTACTCTTTTTGCCTGCCTGTTACTGTAGTGCACTGTGTGTAGATGAACTGCTGGGGGGGAGGCACCGAGGTGCTGTGATGCCTCACTCTGCATCCTGGTTGCTTGCTGCCCTCACATCCCTGGTGGGATGGGAGTTGATGCAGTGATCTGGTTTGGGGCTTTGCTCCCACCTTGGGATCTGTGCTGGTAGGGCAATGTGAGTGATAGGGGGATATTTGGACTTGTACTAATTCAAGCAAGAGCATATGGGACATCATCTCTTCTCAATCTTTGCTGCTCCTCTGCAGCCCTGCAGTGCTATGGTGTGTGCCGGCAAGCAGGGGCTTTGCAGGCATCTCATCTCTCTGTTGCTTACATCCCAAGTGATGCTTAGTTGTCAGCTGCCCTCCTTTCAAGCACCGTCCTCTTTTTGTGTCTAGACAGCAGTGAGTTTTCTCTTATGCCATTAAAACTTGAATTACTTTGGCAGCCGTGCATTTCCAAACTTGCAGGGTGAAACTTGATAAGCCAGCAAATGTGTGGCACTTGGGCTGCCTATGATCACAGCTTGAAAGCATTATACAGAACAAAGGAAAGAGCTCTCAGGTTTGTTGTCATCATTGAAAGCTCAGGTGCTTGGAGGCTGAAAGTATTCTTCCTCTTGTTGTCTTTTATTTTATAATGCGAAAGAGCCAGGTATGATAAACGATATTGTAATGTTGTGAAGGGAACCGAGTGTGAGGTGGTGCTGCAGCTCTGGTGCCTGGTGTGATCACTGACACATGCAATAAACAGGCTCTGCAGCAGCACACCTGACCTCACAGCGCAGTGTACCTGTTATTTGATGTCTTTTCCTCTGCAATGGCAGAAACAGCACAGTTCAACTTCACTTTTAGTTTTAAAACACACTGGAGATGCCCAGAGCCATTAACAGGGCAGAGGCCACTTCCAGGTATGCTGCTACCTCATTTGCTTCCACTTGTCGACAGAAATACGCTGTGCTTTTGGCAGATGCAAATGCTCCAGATGGTACTGAGAAAAGTGCAAATGAAAGATTTGATTCCAGCCCTTCCTCACTTTAATAAAATCTCTTTCATCCCTCCAGTAGAGCCTTTTTTTCTGGGGGCTTTTACAAATGCATCCCTGCTTTCTCTCTGAGCTTGTGCCCTTCAGCTCATCTCCATGTCACTGGAAGGCACGCGGCTGGTTGTTGCAGTCTGTCATCCAATGCACGTGCTTTCTACCACGTTATTCTGGTGCTGGGATTATGGTCTGTAAGAACTGGGTATAATCCATTAATCGGGGTGTCCAGATGTGCCTGTGGTGGAGCCAGTTGCCAGGTTTGGGCCAGGTAGGGATGGTTCATGGGGTTTCAGCACCCAGCCAGGTACTGGTGTGGTGCAGTGCAGACCTTCAGTGCATGCTGAGACAAATAAACACTTGTGCCCTGGTTTCCCACCACCCCAGTGTAACTGCAGCAGGGGCAGCATCTACCCTGATGCCACTCTAGGGCTTTGCCTGCTGCCCAGGTGTGCAAAGTTCTGCAAAGCCAACATAGAAGAGCAGGAGGGCTGAAAGCAGTCACCCTCTGGGGGCAGCCCAACCCATGGGGCACTACCTGGACCTAAATTTGACTTGGGAGGATGAGGGTGTGGAGAGCTGTCGTCTCCCCCATTAGCTCCATCTGGAATGACATGCATGCTCCTGATCGTGCGCTGTGCTGATGCTCATAGAGTGCCCGAGTCACCACCCTGCATTAGCTTATTCAGGCACATTTCCTTGTTACAAAATTAGATCAATTTTGCAAATTGCTGCTGCCCTAGTAATGGAATTGAAGGGGGGGAGGGGGGGTGGGGGGGGTTTGTCTA
>WYDI02032164.1:24180-39984 GCA_009867235.2 Psittacus erithacus
GCGTTTGTCTATTTTTTTCTCTATTTTTTTCCTTTTTTCACTGGAGTAAATCAGGAATAAGTCAACAGAATCAAGCCCTTAGTGCTTTCAGCAACATGCTCATTTAAATTGGATGCAAGAGGGTGTCTGTGTTTACATTTGGCCTGCCAAGAATCTCTGTTTCAGAAACTGGCTTACATAATATGTCAAAATTGGTTTACTCATTAGCATTGCAAACTGCATGAAACAAGCCTCAGATTGATAAACTCGCAGCAATATTTTGCAGCCAGAGCTGAACGGCACAGGGGGAGGGGAGATTCATTAGGAAATGTTCCATTTCCGTGGGAAAAACCAATGGTTTCCAGTTATGTGCCTCAGACTTCATTGATTTTTTGGTGTCTTCCTAACTTTAGATAAAGATTGAGAGGGAAATGTGAAAATCTCTGCTGACAAACAGGAGCCCGTCTTAGTATTTGCTGGGCTGATGGATTACGTGCTGCAGCAACTCCAGGTTGGACCATTCTCCATTCCTTGGCTGAGGCTGTAGCCCCTGTGCCAGGCTCCATCCTGCTCACACCGCCACTGCTGCCTTGATTGATGTTTTTGCTATAGCACAGGTGGAATGGAGGCTCTGATATTATTCATTAGCTCCTCCAGATGTTGAGCAGGCGCAGATGTTGTAGCATGGTTCAGCGGGCTCATGATGCTGCTGCCTTCTTTTTCCTTAGCCTGGCCAGGGTGAGCGTGGGTGCAATGCAGCCTCAGGCAAAGCTGAAGACCATGATGCTGAAAGACCAATAAACTTTCATTCCTGTCATGTGGTGTGTGATTTTGTAGGCATCTGTAAACCTGCACACACACATGAAAGCATGAACAGTTCTTCCAGAGTAATGTGGGCAAATAAATGAAGAGTAAAGCAGGAATGAGAGGGTCCAAGCATAACCGGTGCTTTTGGGTTTCTACTATGTAGGCTTTACGTAGCCTGCGGTGGGCTGGGGAAAGAGACAGCAGAGTGTGGTGGGCAGCCAGAAGAGCAGCCCTGTCTCATGCTGTTCCCATGCAGGTCCTTCCTGTGACTACTGCTGTACTCAGGGAGAAGCCTGTTCCCTGGCTGCAGCCCTAACCATTACTGGTGTCACTGCATCCCTTTTAGCTGCAACCCTCCTACAGGCAAGGGTTAAATGTCTTCAGACCCTGAGTGATGTGGCAAAGCTGGTGGAAACCTGCTGGGTGTGTACAGCTTTTCAGTGGCATCTAAAGGAGTTTGGGGCTTAAATCCCAGAGAGCTTTTAGTTTGCTTTGAAACTCCTAACTTAAAAATCAAAAGTAGAAAGCTCTGATACAGACAGAGACATGGCACAACAGCCCTGGTACTGGTAGCATCTGATTTTATACTTGGTGATCTTGAGTGCCCTATCCAGTGTTTCAGATGGATTTTTGGAACGGTATCTAGTAAAGCTGAAGAAAGAACCAGCCTGCAGTGCTGCAGGGTCCGCTGCAGCCTAACAAGTGTTTTGCCTTGTCGGCAAACACCAACACATCCTCTTTCAACAGTGTTAAACCTAATCCACAGCATTCATGGCATGTCATGGGTAAAAAGCACGCTTTGATCTCCTTATGCTGTGGATTCCGTGTTGCAGCATTGCTTGAAGGAGCTGTGTGACAGGACAGGTCATCACTTGCTGCAACACATCATGCTCTGTTTAAAACTGCATCCTGTATCTTCACATCCCACAGAGGTACCTAAGTGGGTACATATTTTAGAGGGCTGACACAGCAGCTCCCAGCGGCGCCTCTGCAAAACTATTTTAATGGATGTTTCATAAAGTTTTCAGAAGAGTTTTGTGAGTTGAAGTAACAGCAGTTGTTGGCTGTGGGAAGGGAAAATAAAATTATCTTATTGGAAAATGAAAATGAGAGGTGTTTGCATTTCACTTACTGTCACACCTTGCAGCAAGAGGCTGGTCACCATGAGATACAGTGAGTTTCAGCGCCAGCTGGAGAGCTGAATGCAATGAAAAAGGCCAAGAGGGATGAGACGCATCAGCTGGGGAGCTCAGGCAGGCTGAGGATCCTTCGCCAGTGTGTGGGAGCAACCCAGGCACTCACAGGCTGGAGAGGAGCTCTCCCAAGGGTGTGAGTGAGCCAGCATCATCCCTTGTGCTGATGCAGTGGGTGGTAAGTTCTGTGTGGTCCGCAGTCACCTTTGCCCATTGCTGGCTTTTGGTTCATGTTCCTGTTCAGGTCTGTGATATTCCTACAAAACCTCCTCCACGCCTTGTCTGGGCTGCTCTGTCTTTTCTAGAGATAGCAAGGGAGGAGGAATGAGGTATGTGAGCCCTGTCCTTGAGGACAAAGGCATGTCGGCCAGTGCTAGCCAGGCAAATGAAGAAATACTGCAGCCTGTGTGGTGCGATGCATGTCTTCAGAGGGCAATTCCAGTGTGGTTCAGGCATCCAAGGGCTGTTCCCAGTGCAGTGAGAGGCAAATTCTACCCAGCTCTGCAGACCAGAGGTGCTGAGTTGTTTAATCTTTGCAGCTGGGACTCAGGCAGTGTGCACAGTGGCTGGCAAGCCCTTACACATATGTTAAAATGCACCAAGCAGCAGAGCAGTGCTTCAGCCTGGATAACTCTCTCAGCACAGCGATGTCTTCTCGTTACAGCATCAGGCTGTATCTGTTGGAAACCAGGGGCCACATCATCCGCAGTGACATCTGTCAGCGTGGTGATGCAGCTCCTGCTTGTGGGAAAAGGGCCCTGAAGGTCCAGTGCTCATGAAGGGCTGTTGGAGTCTCCTCTGTGCCTGGTTTGTGCTAGAAGCGCCAGCCCCAAACAGATAAATTCAATTATCAGATGAGTTCAGCCTCCTTGGCTTTGTGTTTCGGGTTTACCCTGTGAATTCCACCTCTTCCCGCACAGTGTAAATCCCAAGCTGCTGGGAAAAAGCAATTGTTCTCCATTTCTGCCGCGCAGAGAACTGTTGTCACCCAGCAGGTGTTTCTGTATAGCAGCATGTAACTTCAGTCTCCAAATAAAAGACAAAGTTCACGTTGTGTCTCATCCATTGTCATGTGTATTTGCAAATATTTGATGCAGTGTGCAGAAAAGAAGGCAAAACAGTGACAAACCCCGGGCTGATAAATAAATAGCACAGAGCGTGATTCACAGCCTCAGTTACACCAAGCAGCGCTGGTAAGCGCAGAGCTGGGTGCCTGGTAGAGAGGGATCCATGGATCCATTTTGTGCTCTCAATGCACTAAAGTCCTGAATGCAGAGTGGAGATAAGGGACCAGCCTGAAAATCTTCTTGTGAGCAGGTTTCTAGTGAAAGGACATGGGGTTTGTGTCTTTGTATAGCTGCTGTGGGGAGCAACTGTGGCATCTCTCCAAAGAGGTGGCATGTGTTTGCCACTGATGCGTCCCATTTACAAGCAGGTGCCTGTATGTCAGAGGCAACAAGCTTACCTCCTGCTACCTGCTCCTCCTCCTCCTTCCAACATGCACAGAGCACAGCAAAGGCTTTGTTTGGGTGGATTAATAGCACAGAAATGTCCTCTTTTGGCACAAGGGAATCCATAGGTTTCCCATAGGTTTTCTCTGATACGCAAAAAAAGGGCAAAAGCTCAAGTTCCAGGAAGACGCTTTGTGCAGGAAGATGCTTTGTGGGTCTGGTCCTGTTTGAGCACAGGAGGAGCTTAGTGCACATTGAAGTGTGGGAGACGTGAGAGGTCTTTTCCCTTCTCTGAATGATCTCCTTGCTCTAGCTTCAGGGCAGCTCTCTAAGACGTATAACAGAGAATCCCAAAAGCCCCCTAATCCAACAATGTAGAAGCACTGCTCCAATAGCAGCCTGTGTCAGAGCTTTGGAGAATCTTTAAGCTTAGTACAACTTTAGCCCAGAACTGTGAACTGTTTCCTTCCTACAGTGCACATACATGGACTAAAGCGATGCTGCATTAGCAGTGGGGGGGAAGGGGCTGCATCTCCCAGCCCACTGTGGTGGCACCTGCACCTCCGCAAAGCAATCAGCTTCTCACCGAGGGATAAGTATTTGCTTTCTGTACTTCGAGTGTGTGTAGTCATTGTCTAATAATATGAGTATCTTGCCATCCTTCTGCAAATAAGGCTGGGGCTGCTGCCTGATTGGTATATCATCTCACTTTCTCTCGGCATTGATTTTCTTGCTCTCCTTATTTGCTTCATAAAAAGAGAGGCAAGGAGCTCGCTCCCTCTTCTTCCCTCCCTCCCTCCCTCTCTCTCTCTCTCTCTCCCCCTCCTGTGAGAAGCTTTTGGGAGCCTTTATTTTTAGTATGAGACAAACCTTGCTTTATTCCAGGAGACGCAAGTTGGATTATAAACCCCTTTGTAAATGTGTATGGTGATATTTGCTCCGGTAAGTTATATGCATCTCTATTTATGCGTGTAACTGTACTGTCTGGGGGAGAAGGGGGGTTTTACAGGAATAGTGAAGCCCACTAGATTGGTTTTAGGTTTGGTTTCTTTGTCCTCTCATGCTGAGCCAAACTGTTCCATGTTATTTAGATGTACTGGAATATTTTCAGTTTGTATTTTGCTTTGGCAAAGGGGAGTGCCGGCTTTGAAAACTTGTTTTGCACTTCATTTTACAGCAGAAACGTGGAGAGTGAGGATTAAAGGGAGAAGGAATGATGATTTATCCTATTCCTTTTGGCATTTTAGATCAGATGCCTAAAATAATGCAGTAGTATTTGATATAAGAAAAAAATCAGTGAGAGCTATTTAATACTGATCAAGCTCAAGTATGAATATCTGACTGCATATTACCTTAGAAAGATCAATCTATAGACCGGCAGGTTGGCAGCAAGCTGCTCCTCCCAAAACGTATTAGTGAAATAAAGAAAATCTTTAAAGTAATTAAGAAAATAGGTTGCTTTTCAGAGTGTAACATCATTAATACAGGTCAATAGACTGTTGCTCTGACTTTGTGCTGCCTGCCTCTGCTTTGTGCAGCTCAGCAGCCTCATTCCTCAGCACTCAGCTAACTTGGAGACCTCTTTTTACCTGTAAATAATAGCGAGGGCCAGTTATTTCTCTCTCCCTGTCAGAGCTCTGCTGCGCTTTCCAGGCAGAACAAGACAGTGATTGTAACAGCATGGCTGAGGAAAATGAGATGTATGGCTGCAATATTTTGATTTTACAGAATAAATACTTGAATTTGCAGCATTATATTGGTTAATTTATTGGCACTTCTATTCTTTCATACTTGAATCGTATCCATGGGTGCTGATCGCTTTGGTGTTTCAGAAGTCTGTATAAACTCCAGCTATAGCAGAAGCTGGAGCTGTGGTGAGCTTGAGTATATACCTGCTCAGAAAATTAACATGTTAGACCCAGAATAACCTGCCTACTCTTGTGATAGGAGGCTATGCTAATAGATATATGAAGTATACTTTAATAAGAGATTAGAAGACTGTAACTGGGTTTATTAAACCCACAGGAGAAGGTAAGGATGTCGTGCCTGGCACTTCAAGCTAAACTCTTCCGGAGAGAAATTTCAGATTGGCAATAATTGCTTAGTCATTTTAAGCTGCTTTTGGACCAGTTTAATTCTTCCTGGTTTTCCAGGTGGAATAGTTGCACTTGCCTTCTCACCTGCCTGAAAAGCAGCTAACGGGGATATCCTGTGGGGCTCCTGAGCTCTGCAGAGTGTTGCACAGGCAAGAACATGAGCTTGGTTCCTGAAAATGTGATAACCAAGCGCTACGTTCAGTGGCTTTTGGGGTTTTGCTGTTTCATAAGGACCATGTCTATTTATACCAGCTGTGTAATTAGAATGTATGCGCTCGGCACAGTGTTGCAGATCGCGGTATGTAAAATGCATTATATACCACAGTGCTAGAGAACAAGGTATGTAACAGTAATTGTCTTTCACAGTCATTTAGCAACTTGGGTGTGGAGGGCATGGGTATCTGAGCTGTGCACATCTCACACACTTTCTAAACATAATCCTGCTTGCCTGAGGATAACATGAAGCATTCCTGACTTTGCTGAGCCTTGCTATCTGGCTCAGATAGCAGCAGGATGATGTTGATGAGCACATTTGGGTGATCCTAGAGAGGAAGGGGCTTGGTAGCATGACCTGAGGAGCATGATTCCTGCTTCCCACACCACAAAATGAAAGGCCTGGGGTTTTGTGCCACATAACTCATCGTAGCAGGGGTGCCAGACTGCCCTGAAGACTGGGCCGTGGTTTATTAAGGAAGCCAGCTGAGCTCATCGTAATAGCTTTGAAGCAGGAAGAGAGGCCAGGGATGGTTGGTTTGACTGCAGGTGGGGGGAGGTCTCACCTCTGTCCAGGAGGGCAGGTTGCCTGCAGCCAAGGGATTGTGAGGCACAAAGTGAATACTATGGTTAAGTCCATCACTACAAGACTTTCCCTTGGCAGAGAAGTTTGTGGCCGAGGAAGAATGATCCCTTCAGTCCTACAGGCCATATCTATAGGATACAGCTGAGACAAACTCAGGGGAACAGGAGAGCTTCTTCTGCTCCTCATATTGTACATACAAAGGTTGCCAGTGTTCGTGGTTTTCCATCTGTTGCCTTTTGCCCATGCTAGCACGTGTGATGTTCCTTCATCTCCAGCTATTTGGTGGTAGCAGGTCTGGAGGCAGCTTCTCCCCAGTCCCGTACCCCCAACCACCACTCACCCCTCAGACATTGAAGAAGCCTCCATCACCTCCCCAGGAGCGTGACATCTTCTCTCCAAGATAACCTCAGACTGATGTGCAAACCAGGGCTTGGTGCAGCTCCAGGGACAGATTGACAGCATTGGCAAGCTCCAGGGCTGAAAATGGGAGATTTGTGCCAGTAGGATTGAGGAGTCATTGTCCCTTTCTAGCAGGTGCATCAGGGTTTGAAGGGAGTTTGAAGCATTATTTTAGGGGTGCCTGGATCCTGCAGAGCCTCTTTTCCTTTAAGACCTGTCTCCTTGGCTGCTCCTCAAGCAGATCAAGCAGTCCCTAGAGAAATTCCTTAAACTATTAAAACACTGATTTCTTAAATATCTGCCTCCTCGTGGATGCCAGATCCTCCTTTTATTAGCCAAGTCCTTGGAAGACTTAATGAGTTCTTTCCTCACCTCTGTTAATCCTGCTCAGATCAATAGGCGCTGTACAGGGGGAGAGGTGTTTGTGTTTATATTGGGTAGCAGCTGCCTGTCATTGCTGGTGATGGCAGGTGGTGTCTTATTCTTTGTGTCACTCTTGATTAGAAGTTCCTATACAATTATATGACCATTTATTTCAGGGAGTATTTCCCATACATAGGATGGCAGATGGCAACTTGACTTGGAGTCTGGTCCTTTCTGATTTTGCTTTTGGGCTCTCTTTCTGTCTGAGTACAAGCCATTTTAAATAGTAGGGTGGTACACACTTGTGAATGCAACACATTTGTTTGTGGTGGGCTGGGGGCTCAGCACAGCTAATTTGAGAAGAACTGGGGTCCCTGTGTCTCTGCCTGAGCTCTGCCTGTGTGGGTACCACTGTGAGATGCAGGCATGAGGAGAGTGGTGGATTCGGGATACATCCCAGTTCAGCGCATCCCTGCTCCTTCATTCAGAGCTGGCGTGGGCAGCCTGATGGAAGATGAAGAGATGAAGCTGATGCCTGCCAGCACAGCACATGTGTTTCAATATGTGGGATACACAGAGAGTGCAGGCAGGCCCACAATAAAGATTTAGCTCCTTGCCAGGGCATGTGGTGGCATAACACTAGCCCTGAAGAAGGGGCCCATCGGTGTGTCTGGTGTTAGGCAAGGCTGGGTTCAGGGACACACATACTCCTGAAGGGTCTATGGGAGTAGAACTGTGGAGTGCTTGCTCAGTTTTCATTTAATTCAATGTCCAGTGCAGAAGGAGGGTCTGATCTTGCCTGTCCTGAGCTTGTAAACCTGGTTGTTGCATATTACCCAAAGGACTACTCAGAGGCCTTGAAGCTGCAGTGAAACTCCTCAGTAAGTGAGCTCTGGGGCCGGAGATGTGATGATGCTGTGAAACTTCTCAGCCTTTCACTCCCATCATGTACAGCCTTTTATTTTGGAGAAGGAAAAAGAAAAGGAAAGAAAGGGAAATGTGAAGGATGTGCTGAGCCTTCTGCAGAGTCAGGGGAATAGAGAGGTGATCAGCGTGGGGTGCCGAATATGCAGTGCTGTGTCTCTCCTCTCCAAAACACCAGGGCTGTCTGTCCATCCATGCAGAGTCAGGCTGTCTCAGTGTAAGTGGCTGTGCAGAGCCTCATCTGTCACTAAACTTTCTCAGCATCGTGGCAAAGCAAATATGCTGCAGCAGGCTGTAAAGCCGTAAACATATGGGCACTAACAACAGATTAAGTGAGTGATTTAGTCTAAGGGGCTTGGTAGATTACCATAAAATGTATCTTAATTAGAAAAGCAATCAAACTTGCACAGAGTCAATGAGGATGAAGTGTTCCTGTTGGCAACAGTGAGTGCTCTGTCCCTCATGCCAGGATGAGGATGGCAATGGATGCATCTCATGCTCACTTTGGGGGGTTTGCTGTGATTTCCCCAATCCAGGTATGGGTGGAGGGTACCCTTATGCTGAATTGTTTGGATTTTGACCTATGAGACCAAGCTGCTCAGAATGAGACCCGTGGCGAACTCAGGCTCCTGTAACAGCATTAACAAACCAGGAATTGCTGAAGGTGAAATAACAGAACATTTGTACATTTTCCTTTAAAACTGTGTGCAATTACCCAAAGATATATTTGAGTGTTTGCCATGTATAGCACATCTAGTCCCAGAAAAAGGATTGGGGCTTCTAAGTGCTACCATAACACAAATAATTAATAAGTCTATCTCCCTCGCTGTGTCCTTATCTTCTTAGTGAGCACGGCCATAATTAGCTTGCACCTGATTGTGAATTTATAGCATGTTCAATTGCTTTTTTTCATTCTGCTTGTTTTGTCTTTGCTTCCTTAGTTTTATTGGTGAAAGTTTTATTCCACAGGCCTGAATCTATTGATAAAAAAGCCAGATAATCATCTCTGGCAGTGCAGATATAAAGGTTGCAACAACTAAAACCATATTGATGCATTGCTGGTTTTCGCAAGTGCTTGGGAGGATTTGAAGTACATTGGGAAGTGGCACAGAAGATGTGCAGCAGCTGCTAGCAGCTGAGAGAAAGGAAAGGACGAAGGAAATGGAGACATTCAGGCAAGGCTTTTGCCAAGGTTCTTTTGTTATCTTCTTTTGTGTTTAGAAGCAGGAATGGGTTGCACATTTCAGGGAACCTCAATGAAAGGCTGTGAAAAGAAAGAGACACAGGCACGAGGTGTGGAGGAGCACAGTAAGGGAGAGGATATAGAGAGAACAGGACAACTTAAGCTGTCGAGTTCAAGTGTGTCAACAGTGAGGGAGATCAGGAATATGCTTTTATTTCAGTTTAAGGATGCTGTTAGCAGCATGTCGATGTACAGGTGTTGCTTTTCATGATGAAGTGTGGGGAAGGAGACTGATGCCAGCTCTGGGGCATAAGATGAGAGACAGAAAAGGGAGGTTTTACTTTAAAAACTGTTTCTTGCTCAGAATGTTCCCTGTGAATTCCCAGGGCTCAGCAAAGCAGAGATTCATTTATAGCCCATCATTTTAATTATTAGAAAAGGGATTATTTTTACCATGCACGCTGATAGTTAGCCAGGAGCAAATTCTTCTTCCAGCCATTTGCACAGAGGTGGGTGCCGAGGTCGGAGCCAGCTCCAGTGGAATTTTCCATCCAAAACTGGTTTGAGATGAGCCAGTAGGTCCTAAGTTTGGGTCCCAAATACTCAATAGAGTTCTGTTACAATGGGCTCAAGCCATACTCCATCATAAAAGGTGCCATGGTGAGCCTTGGTCTGGGGCAAGAAGGAGATATCTGCGATGGTCAGACTAATGAAGGACACCCTAACAGGTCTCAGTGGCCAGGGGTGGGAGGCTTTGTAGGCATAATACCTAGAAACCAGCAGTGCTTTTCCAAAAGCAGAGCCTTGGTTCCCAGTGGTGCTGCTGGTACAGGACCGAAATAAAGGGGAAAAATTGAGCAGGCATCATCTGAAAGAGCACTGCTGGGTGTGTAAGAAGGGATTGAAGGCCCCATTGCTTAGCAATTTGAAAGCACTCTGAAAACCTCACAGGAAAAAGCTGTTGCATCAGAATATTAATCCCAAGGGCTTTGTGGATTCCTTCCCAAGTCATTCTCACCCATTTCCTTACATATGCTTGAGAAAGGAGACAGAGCTGAGTGCAGGCATGCATGAGTGTAGGGACGCAGTAGATGACATCAAATAGCAATGCAGCAGCACAGGGAGCTGAAAGAAAAGTACTAATGGCCTCTGATGACCACAGATGTGATAATAATGAGGTTAATGCCTTTTCATTCACCCATAAACATCTTAGAGAACTATAACCCCTGCTAGTCAACGGGCAATCATTAGGTCATAAATAATACAGTGTGACTGAAGGGCAGGAGCCTTTCCTGTACTAATAACATTCAGTTGGTGCTGACCTGGCAAGGGTTTTGTTGCAGCTCCCATGCTGCAGGGACTGAGCTGAAGGAGCATTTCCTAGTCAGGGGAATGCTCCTACCTCTCATTTCTGCCATGTGCATCTGTCATCAGAGAAGGAAAATGCTCCACTGGAGCCCAGGTCTGTCAGGTAGTGCTTGGAAAGGACCTGAAGCTAATGGAAAAGAGAAAGACGCAACCTAGATAAGGCAGCAGTTACAGCAGCCATCAGATGGTGCTGCCAGGGACCTCGATCTGCCCAGGGGTACATGGTGGTGATACTAGGAGAGATGGGGATGGGGATGGGCTCCCCAGATGGGAGAAGTGCCATGTCCCAGCCAGATGGTGAGTGCATTGCGTACAGGACTGCTTTTACAAGCTGGGTCTGCAGTCCCCTGCCATCCAATGCTGTGGTGGTGTAGTCCTGGTTGTTGTTGAGCTCCTGAGGCTGTATCCACCATCAGGGGTTTAGCAACACTAAGTTTGGGGGCACCTTACCTTCAGAGTGCTTCGCATGTGTGGATGTCACTCAGCCATAATGTAAATCCCTGCCCTTATTAGAGGGAATAAATCCTACTTAGTAATAACATGGATCACACTCTGTATTCATTTATATTGTATTGTGGGCCATTTTAAACCCAGATGCTTTTAAACCCACCAAGTAAACAAGGCAATGAGCAGCCATCCAACCTTTTTTATTTTATAATTAAATGTTTACACTTGTTACATGCTAAATCCCATATAATCAGCCTGTAAAGCCTGCACAAAAACTGTGTTTTCAAGAGAGAGCAGGAACAGAATTACATTGCATTACATTAATGCATGTTATGAATGTTTGCTGGGTTGCTGAACCATACCCGTTAATAAAGCAAGAATTAGCATGACCTTTTAGAAAACGTCTCCTTTACCTGACCATGGTTTTCCTTGGGTTTTTGTGGTGACACATGATTGATGCCAAAGCAGCTCATGAAATGATACGAGTATGTGGGGGGACAGATAGCATAGGTGATAGGAAGGGGATACAGCCCAGAGGTGGCTGCTTTCTTGGGCTGGCAGTGATGCTCTGGATGCTGACTGAATGTGGATCCTGGTAGTGACCACCACAGTTATCTTTTTTGCTAGCAGTCTGGGGCTGGAGAAATTTTCATGACCAAAAATCAGCACATGTCTCTGCTGAAGTGATGCATGCCACCACATGAGCTATTCAGGTATCATATGTACAAATCTAAACAGGTCTGTCCAACTTGTGCTCCCACATCCTTAAAAGAACAGGGTATAAATGTGGAGTTGTGGAGACTGCAGAGGAAGAGCTGTAACTTCCAGACTGTTTTACAGCTGGGGAAAAAAAGGGCTGCAGACTGTAGATGCAGTGAAACTACCACTATGTACTATGTCTCAAATGAAGCAATGTGCACCCAGGAAATAATACACATACTCCTAAATCTGGCTGCAACAAGTAGTGGTGTATTTTGTTTCATGGAAGGCTCCATGCCAATCTGTCAATGTCCATGTGCAGTAAGCAATTTATACAATAAATAGAACAACCCCTATGGAAGAGCTTAACATCTCTGCCCACTGGTGTAAGTAGCTTTGTCCTCTGACAACTTTTCATTTCAATGAGTCCAAGAAGAGGTGGTAGAAATATGTCTTTATTTTCTGCCTGTTAACTCTTACATGCATACTGCCAACCTCAGCATTATGGCTGACCCATTAAATACTGGACAAAACATATGTCATCAGCTTGCATTACATTTTGAAATAGGAAAAGCATTACCCAGATACTGTCTGGCCATCTGGAGGGACAATGTTCTGTAGCTCACCAAATGTCTATCTAATCCTCCCATATACAGTTGGATTTTATTCTATTAAAACATAATGAGAAAAGACTACCATACCATTATGTGGCGGAGCTAAATGGGATTTTTAGAATAATCAATGAAAGATGAATAAAAAAGATAAAGGTTTTCTTTAAAGAAAATGAGAGAAAATTGTGTCCTTGGGATTAAAGTATTGTAGAACCGAATTATTATAGCATGATCTTTACTCATTAAAAATACCCCAGCTTCATTTCCATAAATCTTTCCATTAAGAATGAATTTAAGTTCTGTTTGGTTTTTTTGGGGATCGTTTCTTTTATAATTTCGGAAATGCAAAGCATTAAGTGGAATGCTGTGCTTTAAACAGAGGATGCTGCAAGCTCCTGCCTGCTGTGGGCTCAAGTTTTCCATCCAGCTGGTGGCACCAAGGGCTGCTCTCTGTGGGATGCCCTAAAATGCCAAACAGAGGTTTACTGCTGGAAATGCCCTGGTGAAGCCCCCAGCCATGTGGGGAGCTTTTGAGGTTGGTGTCCTCCATTTGCCGTCTCCAGCATGGTGGCACCTAAAACCCTTTCCAGCTGCCACCATGTCCTGAAGGTGCCCGTGGTCTGCAAGTGCCTCCTGGTGTGGGGCAGTCAAAGAATCCCAGACTGGTTTGTGCTGGAAGGGATGCTGCCAGGGATGGGGCAGCCACAGCTTCTCTAGGCAATCTGTGCCAGTGCCTCACCACCTTTGTAGTGAAGACCAAGGCAAAAAAGCCATTTGAATGCTAAAACCAAGGCACTGCTGGAACTGATGTTTGGGCACATGTGGTTCTTCAAGCCCCAGATTCTAAGATGTTCCCTCATCCCTGAGTTTCCCTCTCCATGCGGACCAGGTCTGGGCAAGGCACTGAACTGTCCTTCGCAATGCTGCAGTTTATTTGAGAGGGGGCACATTAAATCCCAGCAATTAGTGAACAATTGCTTTAGGGTTTATTTCTCAGCAGGAGCAGAATATATTTCAGCTTTCTGCCTGTATAGCTGTTGGAGGAAAATGACTCCTGCTAGTCATTGCCTGACCCCAAGTACTGCATCAGCTGCGATGCTATCCACCTCCAATTCATCAACCAGTCAAGTCGATATAATTAGGAATCCCAAAGTCAATAATCTGATAATCTGCAGCGCACAAAGGCTCGTATGTAGGAGAAGTGATTCCAGGAAGTCTGCAGCTCAGATCTGTGCAGGAAGAATGCCAGATTTTAAAAAAGAAACAGGCAGAGACTTGGAGGAGAAAGTGCTTCCTAATCCTTCACTGGTGACATATTTTGGGCTATCAGCTCTGCAGTAAATGCTTTCCCTTACAGTCATTTAGTGCCTTTGAACCTTCCCTTTACAGCCTTAATAATAATGTTCAATTACTGGTGCTGCTCTATAAATGAATGATCTCAGTTTAACGAGACACTCAGCTGGGTGAGCAATGCTGACTGCGGGGGGATGTCTCCGGGGTGGATGTTCTCCCTCTCACGTGCACTGTTGGCCATGGTGAGCGGCAGAAAGTGTAAAGCAATATAAGGTTTGGCAAACGTTTTGCACTCTGTCTATTAAGGAGATCCAGAGAAAGGGAAGTCTTACATTCAGAAATGATGCCAAAGAAATGTCTTTTGTAAAACAGTTGGAGTGTGTAAAATGACTAATAAAGGGTAGGTATTTCAAATATTTCAGGTTGCTTTTTGAAAGTGTCAGGAGTTCCCCTTGGCTTTCCAGTATTTGGGCAGGAGCTGGGGGACCAAGGGAGACCTCGCTGGGAAAGCAACCGGCAGGTTCATTCCCATTTTCCTCCCTCAGCCAAAGGAAAAGTGCTGAAAACCAACCCATGTAGTGAGCTACGTCTGCCTTGCTCCTCTTTTTGAGCTCCAGGCGGGACAGACATGATTTCTTTTTAATATCTTGCCATACTGAAGGAGTCACTGTGGAGCCCTCAGGCAAAGTAGGGATCTCCCCTTTGCACCAGGATGGATTTAGAATGCATTCCCAGGATGTCTCCATCTCATCTCCTAGCTAGCTGCCAGAGGCTGCTGCATGGGGCAGACGTTCTCCCAGAAAAAGCAAATGGCTTATATAAAAGTTACATCAATTTTAAATGACAGTGTTATCTTCCTAACAGGATGTTTTAGCTGTAACATGTTCTACATAAGCCTTTTAACTTGCCTTGTCAGAAACCATTCTGCCTTCTTCTGGTGCACGCAGCAAGTCTATTGCTCAGCAGACATTGAAGGGCATTGTCAGAAAGCCAAACGCGGAGGAGAAGCAATGGGAAATCATCCTACTTTTCCCACCTACAGTGGGAATGGGATGTCCAGGCTCCATACTGAGGCGCTGTCAGGTGCCTAATGTACAGCTGGGATTTCAGCTCCACAAGGGCATTTCATACTCCGAGCTTCCAGCCATCAGGGATGGCTGGGCTGGGAAATGAGGGTACCAGCCTTGAATGTGGACTCTAGGTAAATCACAGCTCCTGAGTACTGAACTAGAGGATCCATTGCCGTTGTGTTGAAGCCTAGCATCAGAAGAAGAAGGGCTTCCATTTGATCCTGTAAATCAGCTGATGAACCTTTTCCTTCCCTGTGCTGGTGTGAGAAGCATGTGCTCTGCTTGACATTGTATCACTATTTTTCCTCAAAGTGCTGAGGAACCAACTGATCTTTAAAACATGCTAATCTGATTTGATAGGGAAGGCTGGTTATTAATGCTCAGTACCATAATATAAATCCTGTTGGTTAAGTTAGCATATGGGATTTATCTGACTTTGTTACAGAAATATAGCAATCATGTGGGCCAAGGATGGAAGGTCATCACCATAACGTGTCAATCAGCATGTGGAAAGTCATTGCAAACTTCACTGATGTGCTGCCCTGTTAGATATGTGTCTGAAAACATATGGAAGAAGGATGATCATCCAGCCAGGCTGCACTGCACACAAGGGATGAACATTGTTCTGAATCCATGCTAGCGAACACAAATAATGTCCATTCCTCCTCCTCCCTTCTGTCTATGGTCTCTTCAGGTAGCTGCTTCCATAGCACATATCGAAAGAGCAGGATGCTCGCTTGGGGTGTTACACCACATTGAACATGGATCATTGATCCAGGGTGGGGAATGGCATTTTCCATTCCCCTGCAAGGTTCCAGTTGGCTGTGAAGGCACCAACCACTCTGTTGAATTGCAATTGCAAGGCTATACCTGCTGCTGCAGGAGGGATGGGATGTACAGCGGATGGCTGGGCTTTGCAGGAGCAGCCTGGAGCAGCACAGATTTATTGCCTCAAGGGCTCCATGTTTCTCTGTCCTGGGTTCAGCAGCAGCAGTCATTTTTCTCCTTCTCAGCAGCTGGTGCAGTGCTGTGGTTTTGACTTTTGGCCTGGGAACAGCGCTGATACCACCAATGTTTTTAGCTGCTGCTCAGTAATGTTTACTCTGACCAAGGACTTTCTGA
>WYDI02032165.1:0-150585 GCA_009867235.2 Psittacus erithacus
CTGGAGCAGCTCCTGACAGGATCTGTGACCCTGTGGAGAGAGGAGCCCGTGCTGGAGCAGGTTTGCTGCAGGACTTGTGATCCCACGGGGGACTCACACTGGAGCAGTCTGTTCCTGAAGGATGCACCCATGAGAGGGACCCACACTGGAGCAGGAATGCTGGAAGGTGCTATCCGTGTGATTTTCTAGTGTGAGATGTCCCTTCCCATTGCAGGGGGTTGGAACTAGGTGACCTTAAGGTCCTTTCCAACCCAATTGCTTTTATGATTCTATGATGAGCCACTGCCAGCTCTGATGGGGACCCAGCACCAGCCCAGAGAGGTAACAGGAATGGGCTGTGGCTCATCCTGGGTTTGGGGAAATGCCTGGATACTGCCAGGGGCCTTGGCTTGAAACTGGCAGCATTTTTTGTTTGAAGTTTTGTAGCTGCTTCGCATCTCTTTGCACGACAGCTCTGGCACGTACCCTGGAATCCTTCCCCGGATCTTCCCATGAAAACTCCTCTCCTACAAGAAAAGCTTCTGCTTCATTTTAACCAAACCCAGAGCCCATCAGACAATCCAGATGGTCTCTCTCTATATCAAACAGTTTGGCCCAAGTCCCGGTGGCAGACGGCAGGACCAGGCCTCCCCTGATATAGGAAAGTTTGGGGTTATTTTTCTCCCTGCTCCTCATCCATATTCAGAGGCACCCTGGGCCTTTCCAGGGCAGCTGTTGCTCTCTGGAGCCCATGCTATCCCATAGTGGACTTGGGATCACTCAAATGAGCCAGGGCAGAGGTAAGGGAGCAAGATCTCAGTGCACAGCCTGTCCCCCCATGCTGCTGCCCTGCCCCACCAGGCTCACTCAGCCCTCGCTGTGTTGGCAGCCCTGGAAGGGGAGTGATTGTGCAACCAGAGCAGTGGTAGAGAGCTTGGCTGTGGCCAACAGCCCAGCCCCGTACGATGCTCCATGGAGCTGGCTGCATGGCACATGGCACATGGTGGCAAAGAAGATCCCATAGGAGAGCAGGAGTCGAGGTTCCTGAAGGACAAATTGTGGATGTTGGCCTGAAACGGGGTTTTCAGCCCTTCACTCCCACTGGAACTGGGACAGGCGATGGTGGCCTCCAGGCAGGCTCCTGCTGGCCACTTGCTTTGCCAAGCCCCCTGCCCTGGCTGTAAGGTGACAGGGTGTTGCTGCAGCTGGACACAGGGACGGAGGGAGCCTATTTATTCTGCAGATCACAAGAACTTGCCTGGGGCAAATGCCTGCAAAGGGAGGAAACAAGATCCCTGGTCCTGCTCCTGCCTTCCTGCCAGCATCAGAGGTAAAGGGCAGGTTAGGAAGACCCGTCTCTGCTCTGTGGGCCAAAGGGTGATGGGGAGCATGAGAGGGAGGGGGATCACATCATGCTCATAGCATCCAGCTTTGTGAAGCACCAAGCCAGCAGGAAATACCCATCACACCCCCGAAATTCAGCCAGGGTCTTTGTCACAGGGCCCCTTTGGATACTATTGCCACCATTGTCCTTGGGAGCCCCAGGGAAGGCTGCAGGGCCACCTCTGCTGAAGCTGTGCCAGGGAGCAGTCGGCTCCTGGAGTCCTGGGAAGCAGCTCATCTTCCTCGCTGTAAGGACTGCTGGGTAGCAACAAGGAACAAACCCCTTTCATCCATCCCAGGCGCAGCTTCCTCCCGGGACAGGGGCCAGAGGAAGGAGATGTCACAAAAATGCAGACAGATGATGGGAGCCTGCACTGGGGATGGGAAAGGGCTGCTGATCCGGGCCAAGCTAGCGCAGTCCTGTGTGTGTGCATGTGAGTTGGCCCTCACAGGAGCAACACCCCATGCAGTCACCTCCCTCTTGCCCTGATTGAGGAGCCTGTGGAGCTTCATAGGCTGAGGGCATTGATTTAAGAGGCACTCCTGACCCTTAAATTGTCCCTTCAAGTACTCCTCTGGCTGAAGAAATGAGCATGCAGTGAGGTGTCCATGCTCACACACCTCTCCTCCTGGTGCCAGAGAGATGCGGCAGGGTCCCACCTCCCCTCCTTCCATAGGAAGGATGTCCTCCAAGGAGGACATTTGGAGGGATTGCTGCTAGCAGCCAGGGCTCTGCTGGACATCCTGAAATGCTGTTGTTTTCCTTAAGGACTCTGCTCTTAGAGCCATGGGGTTACAAGTGTTTCAGGTGCCATAATAAAGAAGGTGACCAGCCCTTCTGGTTACAACATCCTGCTTTGCATTTGCAGACCTCAGGGAAGAAAATGGAAGGTAATAAAATGAATGCAATGCTCACGTTTCTGAGATGTCAACCTTCTGAAGCCGAGCTCATGAGATTTCTTGGCTTTCCTTCTTTTTGCACTAAAATAGGTGTATTCTGCCTCTTTCTTCCTGGTGGATTGGCCACAAAGATATTTGGGTTGCTTCATTTCGGAAGACATTCCCCCAGAGTGGGAAAGGACATAGCTTGTGCACAGCCAGGGCTTTAAGACTTGCTGTCTGTGCAGGGGGGGAAAAGCAGGGTGGAGATGTGTGCTCAAGTTTCCCCTGCGTGCTGGGGTCATGGCCACAGGGTTCTCATGAGCAGACCATGTACCATCCTGGCTGACAAGTGTGAGCCTACCGTGTGGTCACAACACCTCTCCTGGGCTCTGGATGATGTGAATGGGGCTCTGAACTGCCCGGTGGGAGATTGGCCATGGGTGTCTGGGGCACCCCGGTGTATGCAAAACCTTTTGGCACCCCAGAGGAGAGGTGGGAATGCTCTGCCTGCCGCCGCACGGTTCCCAGGCTGTTTCTCCGGTCTCTGCAAGTCCCTCGGCCTGCACGCTACCCGCTCCCCTTGCTGCAACCGGCAGCCATCTCATAGGGGAATCGGCTGCCCCCGGGCCAACCCCACTGTCCTGGGAGGCGGGACACCGAGCCGGAGCCCACCTCGCCGCACGGCCGGGGCGGTGCAGAGCCCCGACGGCTCCGGAGGAGCCGCTGCGCTGCCCAGCCAGCACCGCTCCCGCCGCCGGTGTCGGGGGCGCGGGGAGGGGCGGTGGCGGTGGCGGGGGGGCCCGTCGGGGCGGGCAGGGCGGAGGGAGGAGCCAGCTCGGAGGCTGTGCCTGGGCTGCGGGATGGGGCAGCAGTGAGAGCGGGCGGGTGTGCGCCGACGGGGCTCTGGCCCCGCAGCCGAGCTGAGCTGTGCCGAGCCGTGCTAAGCCGTGCCGAGCCCAGCCCCGCTCAGCTCCCCGGTGATGCGCAGCAGCCCCTCTGCCTAACCCGCTACCCGCTGCCATGGCGGCCCCGGCCCCCGGGGTCCCGGCGGGGGTCCCTGCGGGGCTGCGGGCCGCTGCCTGGCTGCTGGCGTGCGCCGCGCTGTGCCGGGGCCGAGCCGCCGCCTGCCCGCCGCTCTGCGCCTGCAGCGGCACCACGGTGGACTGCCACGGTACGGCCCTGCGCGCCGTGCCCAAGAGCATCCCCCGCGGCACCGAGCGCCTGTGAGTACCGCGGCGCTTTGTCCGGCCCGGCGGAGCGGGAGCGGCCGCGGCGGCGGGGGGGTGTGCGGTAGACTAGAGGGGCGTTGGGGCTGGGGGCTTGTCTTGAGGGTGTCTGCAAGTGCCCAGCGCGGGGATGCGTGTGTAAGACCCCGTCGGGAGTGTGTGCAGGAGCCCGTCCATGGGGTGCATGTGCAAGAGTCCGTCCGTGGGGTGTGTGTGGAGCAGACTGCCCGGAGGGGGTGTGCAAATGCCCGTGGGGCCATGTGTGAACGCGTGCCCAAAAGCGCCGTGTGCAAGAACGCGGTGGGGTGAGTGCATGTGCGGCGTCCCGTTGAGTGGAGGCGGGGGGTGTGTGTGTATGTGAAAGTGCTTGTCCAGGGGATGAGTGTGTAAGAGCCGGTTGGGTGAGGGTATGAGCATCATTCCCTTCATGAGGCGAGTGCAACAGCCCGTCGAGGTGGGGAGCAGTTCGTGTGTGCAAGAGCCCGCTGGGCAGGGTGCGTGTGCAGCCCTTCGTCTGTGGGAGGGGTGTGCAAGGGGTCCGGAATGTGCAAGAGCCTGCCTGCGCCAGTGTGTGTGCAAGCATGTGCAGTGGGGTTGGAATTAGAGTTGTGCTCGAGGGGGGCATTTGCACTGGGGCAGCCTGGAATGGGCTGCAGTGTGCGGCTGCATGTCCCGTGGAGGGGTGTGTGTCTGTGACTTGTCATGGAGAACGGACACAGCCGGAAGGACTTCCTAAGGATCCCAGCCACCACAAGCTCCTACCCATGCTGGGTACCCCTTTGTTCCCGGGAAGCCTTCCTGGGAGTGCTGCACATGGTGCTAGGATCAGGCCCTATTCCTCCACGCTCCTTTTGGGATACCCCCGGTGTGATCAGCCTCCAGCCGTGCACAGAGTTCGCCCAGCCCTGCCTCTCCCTGTGCCGGCACCTCACTGCTCATCAAAGCTGCAGCCCCACGTGTCCCTGGGTTCCTTGGCTGGACCCCATAAGGTCAGCTTCTCTCACAGTTGCGGTCCAGCCATCTGCAGGGGTCCTGAGGCTCCTACTGGGCTCCCCCAAGCAGGGGGATACCCCTTTGATGCTGCACCCTGCTGAGCAGGTCTCCTCACTTGGGGACTGCTGCAGGTCCTGCTCTAGGGAGAGGGGCATAAGCTGAATGTGTCCAAGCTGCTGCTGGTGGCAGGTTCCCAGTGTGCGGGTATCCCTAGTCCTGGCAGGAGAACAGGAATGTCTCCAGCCTCTCCCCTCTGCTTGCAGTGGAGCCTGGTGGCACAGTAACCCCGCAGCTCCAGGCTAGCCCGAAATCCCACTTGCAGGACAGGGAAGCATTGGGCTGCCTCCTTGGGCAGCAGAGCTGCTGGATGCATCCCGGGACAGCCTCACACACAGTGCTGTGCTGCCTCCTGTTACTGTAGCGTGAAGTGCCCTTTGCCTGCAGCTGGGGAGAGACCCCACAGGCAGGGACTGCAGGCAGCCTGGCAGCACCCAGCATGTTGTGCTAGGAGCTCTGCGGGACACAGCTTCAGTGGAGTTTTTTCTTCTCCCACCATGATTATCCTCATACAAATGATTATCACACAGCACAGCAACCAGCCTGCTGCAAGCGGCAGTCCCATAGAGCTGGTTTATGAGCTCCGAGAGAGGATCCCCCTTTCCTCTGTGCCCAGGGCAGGGGGAAGGTTCATACATAGCCTGCACCCGTCCTTTCTGCCCATCGGGGAGCTCGGTGGGCTCTGCAGCATTGCTTTTCCATGCCCCATGGGGGACCACGGGCTGCGAGCCCCATCCTCTGCCCACTGGGCTGGTGTTCAGCGCTGCTCAGATGGTGCTGGAGTGGGCTGATGGAGGACACTCTTGGATGGGCATCTCGCTCCTGCCCTACAGGGCATTTCTCCCCTTCTGGCAGCGGGTCCTGCTTGCTGTCTCCTGTTCTGCCTCCACTGATGTGGCCCTCCATGTCCGTCACGGCTCTGAGACGTGAGGTTTTCTGTATTCATGCAGCTGCCGATGCCGGCTCTGCTGGCTGGGTTGGGCCAGACGTGCTGCTCTCTCGTGGGTGTTGTCTGCGGGATAACTACTTCCCGCTGTGTTGCACGCCCTTGCAGGTGCTTGAGGGTGTCTGTGCAGAGCAGGTCTATCTCCAAGCAGTGAATTCCTGCTGTAACAGCTCGTAAGCGAGTTCACATTCCCTGCAAAGAGACTGCAACCTCGCAGGCTCCAGCTTCTCACCGCTTGATGGAGCAGGGTCAGCTAGCAACCACAGGGGAGCCTGCAGCAGGCTCTGTGCTCCAGACTCGCTGCCTCCAAGGTCTGGCTTGCTTTGGGAAGCCAGAAACCTCTCGGTGGTGCTCTCTGCTACCTGCCTCTTTTCCCAAGCCCTGGGATGTGCAGTGTGAGCAATGCCGACCTCACCATGTGTCCCACAGTGCTCATGGTGTCCTTGCTGTCATGTTTCCTGCCTGTTGCATGTCAGCAGCTTTGCAGGGCAGCCAGCACGGTGTTTGGAGGCTCCAGGCTTTCTCCAGCCTTCCAGCTGTCTGAGCCCCATGGCAGCATGGGTTGAAACCCTGATCAGGACAGTGCTGCTGCTGCAGCCCCATGTGCTGGCACTGCCAAAATGACCATGGGCACTCAGCAGCACCTGTGACAAGGTCTGAGCTCCATCACTTTTGAAATACACCCTTTTCCTTTGAAGAAGAGGGAATTATTTACCTTGCAGAGTCACTGCAACTTTGGAGAATCATGGGCTGGGAAGAAACTGTCTTTTCTTCTGCTTGAAGGTTTCCCCTGTGATGCCTCCCCAGTGCCATGCTGTTGGTAGGGAGAGGCATGGCTGGAGACATGTCTAGGATAGAGCATGGCTGTTGGCTGCATGGGGGACACTGGACCCTCTTTCCTTGCACTGGGGCGCAGTACATTGCTCTCTAAGTGCCTTCTAATCTGCAACCCCACCTCTGCCTGGATCAGGCACTGAGCAGAGAGGCTTATGCTGCAGCAAGGCAGGAAGCAGCAAAATCTCTGGGCGCTTTGCAGGGCTGCCTGTGCTCCTGCCTACACCACTGGCAAGAGCGATAGAGCGGGTCCTGGAGGCATCATAGGCAGGATGAGATGATAATCCTCCAGCAGTACAGTGCTATCTGCTCCCAGGAGCCCCTTTGGTCTCAGCTGCTGAAGGAGAGCTGTGAGAGAAAGACATGGTTCTGTTCCCTGTTTGCTTGCTTTTCTGTCGTTCTTTCTTTGAAAGCACCTCTGAAGAGCAGACTGCCCTGTCAGGGGATTCCTCTCCCCATACCAGCAGGATCAGTGCAAATTTGCCACTGTCAAATGGTTGCTTCCAGGCCAGGTCTTTGCTTGTGGGGAATGAATAGAAGCTGATGGCATTGCACTTGCTCCTGCTTTTGGAGTTCTCAGCTGACAGCTGAGAATTGTCCCTCTCACCCCTTTTGTCCCCTCTCTGGTGGACTGAACATCCCCCATCTCACTGTTGGCTGTGCCCCTCTCCCCCATGTAGGGGGCAATGGAACTGGGTTTTGGGAGTCCCCACCACTGCATCCCCCTTTGCTCTCTCTTCTCCCTCCCAAGGTCTCTGGCCTCAGCATTGCATGGAGCTCCCATTTGCCTTGTTCCACCAGCTTGGGGTTTGCTTGTGCTGAGAAGGGCCCTGTCCAGACTGCACCCAGCTCTGCCAGCTCTGCTGTCTCTGCCACCTGCATTGGCACAGAGAATGGGTGCTGAGCTCCAGCCTTTGAGTAGAGGAGTGCGATGCTGTGGCAGCCGCACTTTGAAACATGCTTGCGTGCTGCCTAACCATCCCCTGCCCAAAGCGAGCTCCTGGTCAGAGTGTGTTTCATTCACGCACCCACATCTCCCTCCAGCTGGTTAATCACAGTGTCTTGCAGCAGCAAGGTGGGCGCATCGCAGCAGCACTCGTGTGTTTGACACCAGTTGTAGGGCTGTGTCTCCTTGGGGACTTCAGGGAATGTTAATTCTTAGGAAGCAGCTTGAAGGGGTCACCCTCTCCCTTTCCTGGGTGCCTGGACAAGTTTCTGGTGTTGCAGATGAAGAAGTGATTGCAGAGGCAGAAAGGGAGCATGTAGGCTCTGCCGAGCTCTGAGGCAGGACGCAGGATGCAGGATCAATGTCCATCCAGAGTAGTGCCTGGCTGGTCCTGCTGCCCTCGGCTCTCAGGAGAGCCAGTGCAGGGCACGGGCAGGACGCTGGCTGGATGGGAAAGGCAGCCTGCTCAAGCCCACTGTGGTGGCTTCCTTGGGAGCCTTCCCGGACAGAGGAAATTTGCAATTCTATTCCAATTTCTCCCTTCAGCTACGTCCAAGGCAGATGCTGTCTATATATCACCATGGTAACGCTGCGTTCTTGCTCTCCATGGAATTGCATGCTGGAAAAATATTAGTTTAAAAAACTATGTCGTGTTTGTATTGACTGGAGCCGAGGCTGATAGCGGAGGATCTATTGTCCCCTGGTTGGGAAAAGTCACCAGTAACAGGCAATAAAGCCGGTTGGATTGGCCTCTGGTGACCACTTCTCACCCCGCACAGCAATTGCTTCCCTGTAAACCCTTCCCTGGCTCTGTTTTATTGCATCCTTTAAAATAGATATTTTTGCCTTAAATGTGCTGCCACTTTGCTCCTCCAGGGTGATGCATTGTGCTGTCTGCAATTCCTCGCTGCTGAGGTGAGAGCGAGGAGGGGGATTTGTTCCTGGCTGTAATTGTGTGTCTCTGGTGTGCACCTTCAAATGCAGTCACTGCTGTGCCCAGAGCCTGCAGCCACGGGGTGAGCTGGACACGGCAGCAGTGGTGCTGGTGCAGGGTAGCACCCTGGTACACACAGGCACAGAAACCATCTAGCCGAATCCTTACAGGACATACATTTCCTTTGAGTTTCATGCTTCCCGACTTCATTGTTTCCTACTGAACCTCCAGCCAGCAGAAGAGACAAGGCAGCTATAAAATGCAGAGGATGCTCAAGAGACCACCACAAGGAAGCAGAGCCTGCAGCGTAGGGAACACAAGGGGTTCAGGTGCCACCAAGGCAGTGTGGACAGGGAAAGGGTGTCCGGTGCAGGGAAAGGTGTATGAGCCCATGACTGCACATTGAGAGGGGCTTCTCCTTCACCCTTGGTCCAGTTTGCTCTCCTGGGTGGGTGAGATGAGTGCTGGAGCAGGACATGTGCCTGTGTGCATGCATAGGAGGGTGAGGTGGGCGACCAAGGAGCCTGTCTTTGTCTCGCATTCAAGTCCTTCATGGTTCTCTGCCTGCTCCCGAGGTACTTAGTGCTGTGGATGCATCCTCTTTATCTTTATTGCTACCAAAATAACCTTTCATAAAACCTGACAGGCAAGGAGAGATTTTCATGCATGTTTAGTGGAAGGCAATAAAAACCAGTTGTGCATTAGCAAATGGCCCCGTCCCAGGCAATGTCAGAGCCAGATCCCTGGCAGGCCTCCTGTGTGAGCAGCTCCAAGCCTTGCCCCTGTCCTCACACTGGGGACAGCAAGGGAGGGCTGCAGTGGCATGAGCGGTGAGCAGAGGTTTTCCTGCTGTACAGCACAGGCTCCAGTTAGCAATGTGGACAGCGAGAGGTGATGCTTTGCATCCTGGTCACTAGAGTGGTGGCACTGCTGGAAGCAGGAAGGGAATGGGGTGGGATGAAGGGACCTCTCTATGGCGATTAGTGCAGGGTCTGTCCCCTCGGGACCATCTCAGGCTTTCCTGCCACATAGAAGCTCTGAAGCTGTGCTGAGTATCTGCTTTCCTGGCATGCATTTTGGATGCACTTGCCGCTCAAAATAGCAGAGCAAGTGTCCTATGGGGGAGAGAGGCTGCTAGAAGGAGGAAGATCAGAAAAAAGGGAAGATTAATTTTTCAAGCGATGGAGCCAAGGAGCAGCTCTGGGCACCAAGAGTGGGAGAGATGCAAGCTCCTGGCCCTGGATATTTCTCAGCAGAAAGAAGCCTCAGCTCCAAAATGGGATGCTCCAGTGGTCTGGGGTCAAGCAAGCACCTGTAACCATGCAGTTTGGGTGCACTTGTCCTCCTATCCCTGCTCTGAGCTGCTCCGGGAGGGACGAGCAGAGAGAGTTTGCTGAGCAAGATGCAGGTGAATTGGAGCTCCATGTGCTGAGTGGCAGGGGAAGCTGCGGGGAAGCAGAGGAGCCAAGGGAGCAGAAATACTTCTCACCAGGCTACCCAGCACAGCACAAAAAGCCAAATTTGGGGGGTATTGGGCAAATCTGTTTCTTTGTCTGAGCCTCAGTTTCCCCATTTGTGAAACAGAACCAACTGCTGCCTTTCCTCAGCCGCACCACAGTTCAGGGAGGGTATTATTTTTAACCTGAAGGTGACACACCACGATGCTCTGTGTGTGTAAAGCATTCCCTGACTGAGAGTGGCTAATGTCTGTGGTATGAAAACCCCAGAGAGAAGTTAGGAAGAGCAGAAAGCCTTCCGGACCCACACCATCAGTGCTGTGCTTTGTGGGTTCCCCTTTGGCTAAGAGCAGTTATTCTGAGATAAGCTCAAACAGCTGCTCTTGGAGCTGTCCCCTTTTGGGCACATCACCCTGCAGGCATTTAGTAGGGGGGTGCTGGCAAGGTGTTCACCCTGGGGTGCAAGGCACCCTTAGAGGGACTTTGGTGAATCCTCTGGGCACCTTTACTCTTTCTTGAGGGGTCAGGTCAGAGCAGGGATGGGAAGGAAAAGGAGGAGAAGGTGCTGAGCCCCTTGTGCAGCAGTGTCAGCCCAGTGTGGGTACTCAGCGCTCCTTCCTGAGCAGCAGCAGCACGCTGTACTCCCCTGCACCTTGGGGGGGATGGGACTAGCACCCAGCTGTGCCCCCAGGGGCTGCAGGGATGCAGTGAGCATCCTCGATGCTGGTACTGGAGGGGACCAGCTCTCCTGGGGATGGGCAGAGCTCAGCCCTGCCTTCCATTGCTTGGGCAGCTCTGTGAGCCCGTGCTGGGGCTCAGTTACATTCAAGCAGCTGTGTGGAATCTTGAGAAGACTTGAAAAATGCAATAAAAGCATAGGATGAAAGGTTGCAGCTGTTCTGTCCCCCAGTGCTGAGCACAGGGGTCAGAGTGGGCTCTGAGCTTGGTCCATGTTTCCATTAGCAGTCTGCATAACGAGACACGAGCTGCTTATGATATTTGCAGATGCAAGCCAGGCTGGGATAGATGCAAAAGGGCTGGAGGATGGCTGCGATTTCAAACTGGGTTTGGCACACAGGAGGAATGGGCTGACAAAAAGGATGCTGTTGCGTGGGGACTCAAGGAAGGTGTTTGGTGGGAGGGGATCGCCAATAGCACAGATGTGAGATGGGGGCACAAACTGAGCAGGTTCTGCCCCTGAGAAGCCCCTCAGAAGAGTTCTGCCCTGGGAGATGGGGCTTGCTGGAGGGAACAGGAGTGGGAGAGGGACCTGCATGGGCAAGGAAGCAGCCTGGTCTACGCATCATGGTGTCTTGGGCAGGCAGGGATGGGGTTCATTTGCAGCAAGAGGGGTTCAGGTCAGAATTCTGGAAATGGTCTTGAGGCAGGAGCAGTGACGTGCTGGAACAGGGTAGGGAAAGCGTCAGGCCCTGTCCCTGAAGGAGCCATGTATGCATCTGTCAGGATTGACGGAGGGCTGCAGAGATACTGCTGTGGGGTGTGTGACCTTGCAGCCTTCATTTCTCCTCTTCCCTGATCATTATCTGGCACTGCTGGCTCCAGCTGGGGTCAGGGCTCTGGGATAAGAGCTACAGAGCCACTGGGAGGGGAGCTGTGCCCCCAGGGTGCTCTGAGCCAAGGGCAGGAACAGGAGAGCAATGGGGACCATGGAGGGAGGGACACACCACATCAACGATGCAACCGCCAGCCTCAGCAGGCACCAGGACTGTGGCAGTCGTTGGCATGGGGTTTGCAGGAGCACGGCTGGCTGCAGGCATTGCTAGCACAGACCTCCCCTTCACCTCTGCAGTCACCACCACTGTGCTGGTGGGGCTGGGACAAGCGGACATTTCTCCACGCGGGGGTACAAATGCAGGGTTTCATCTTGCAGACTTTCACTGCCTTCTTAAAAGTGGGACTCCAGGGAGCGCAGCCGTTGGGATTTCTGCCTCAATGGGAGAGCAGAGCTGAGCTGAGCACAAGGACAGGAGTCACGTGTGTGCCAAATAGCTGATGCTTTTGCAACAGAGTGTGGAGAGTGGGATTGTGCTGTCTGCTCCTTCCCCTTCCTGCTCCTGATAAATCAGTGCCCAGGGAAACACCATTCATTCATATTGGCTGTATTTAATAAATTACCTCTCAGCATTTGCACTCTCTGAGGTTGTTACTGAGTTAGTGTAGCTCCAAACCCTGCAAAGGGAAAAGACGCATCAGGCCCCCCCCTCGGGAATGGAATAAGCCATTCAAAGCTAGAAACCAAATATAAACCCAGACTATGCAAATCCAGTCTAACGAACTCCGCTCCAGCGCAGACATCCCATCTGGGAGTGGGATGATTCACAAGCAACGTAGCAAAGGGACTGCTTGTTTTAATGACTTTCCTCTTCCCAGGAAGAAGTGGGAGGGGGGTTGAAAAACCTGAAAACTTGAAGGTTGCAAATGAAAATCCTCTGCCTCTGCAGCACAGGGTAAGATTTGGATGAATATGAGGATGCTTTCTGGTATTAAATCCTATGGATTAACGGCGAAAGAGCATCCCCTGCATCTCTGCTTTCATATCACAGTCCAGAAATGCAACCAATCTGCCAGGCAGCTCCTCAGACACATGAGTCCTTATCAAAGCTCTGCTGCGTGGGGCAGGGCAGGGTGTTTCGCTTCACTAGGAAAGGGCACAGAGGAAGCGAGTGAGCAGCTGAGCAATGGGGGTCTGGCTTTCTGGGCACAGCTGACTGTAATTTATCACCATGAGGAACTGAAGGGGGTTTAGAGGGGAAAAAATGGCACAAAGTTAAATAGCAGTGTTGCCTCAGCATCCTTACAAATAAGCTTTACCTGCTGTTCGTTCCCATCTTGGTTGCAAAGGCCATCATTTACCCGAACAAAGGCAAGGAGGGATGCTGAGAGTGGTTGTCAGGGAGCATGCAGGGCTAGCTCTTGAGCGAGCAGGGCTGTGAAGGGGCCCTGGAACACTGCCCTGCTCAGGGGCAGCCATCAGCCCCAGTGCTGGAGCACCATGAGGCTGCTCAGTGAGCATGCAGGGAGCAGAGGCTGCAGCAGGTTGGCATGTCCCTTTTCAGCACATTCTGCTCGTGCCTCCTTGTGCTGGAAAGCCTTTGGGCTCAGGCTGCTTTATCCCAAAAGGTGCCTGAGGGATGTGGAGGGACTGTCCGTGTCCAGTCCATGGCTCTCTGGTGTTTCTGCAGATCTCCATGCTGCTCTGCCTGTGCTCTGCCTCTGGCGGAAGCTCTGGGATGCTGGTGCTCCAAGCACCCCAGAGTTGTCCGAGCCTGCCTTGGGCTTTGCAGGCTGAAGTGTAAATCTTGGCTTTCGTATTGCGCAGTTTTTAAATCAAGCCTCTCTGCTGCCTGCAGTATTGGAGATTTCCTAACTCCTGATTTTCACTTACACGTTGCAGCCAAACTAATGTTAGACGTGTTTAAAACAAGGCGACATGGGAGTCCTGCCAGGGACCTTCCATCACCAGGAGCTCTCGAATGGGTGCCGTTACCTCCAGCATGGCCCTAGGGAGCTTCCAGACAATCTGCTTTGGCAGGGACCCCTTAGGGCATTTGGAGAAAACCACCCCTG
The DNA here is from genome assembly GCA_009867235.2 of Psittacus erithacus. Classification (NCBI taxonomy): domain Eukaryota; kingdom Metazoa; phylum Chordata; class Aves; order Psittaciformes; family Psittacidae; genus Psittacus; species Psittacus erithacus. The sequence goes on from WYDI02032165.1 coordinate 13,226, forward strand.
AAGCTGGGGTCTCTCCCTGCCCTTAGCTGACCCCAGGGCTGTGGTCCATCAGGACACATCTGCATGTACCAACTCCCCCTTCCTGCGGTGACAGATGTCCCTACTATGCCCCAATGCCTTGTGCCTGGAGCTTACAGCCTGGTTGTGGGTTTTGCTCTCCAGGAGAGGGGTAGGACTGAGCGCCACGGGGTGCAACCTTTCGGGATGGAGCCCCAGCTCTGAGAGCCAGATGTTCATGCTGTGCGCTGGCTGTATGCGAGCTGCGGGGCTGCAGAGCCTGAGTGTGGGTTTCAGTTTAATCGGCGGGGCTGGGGAATCTCTATTCATTCCCCGCTTGCATTCATCTGTGTCCTAGTAACGTGCTCTCCCAGCCTCCTTCCCAACACAGGCGCACACGGCTGGATAATGGCAGGAGCCCGGCAATCTCAGGCGCTGAATAGCGGTGTAATTACGAGGCTATAATGGCGAGCTGGAACTCATTAGCCATTATCAGCCATTTCAGCAGGACAATGGCAGCACCCTGGGGTGCACGGCTGCGCTAGCTGTACCCGGCACGCCGCTCGGTGGCTCTGAGGCCAGCCCGATGCTGACCTTGACCCCTTGCTTGGCCGCAGAGCCCCGTCGAGGGAAACTGGCTCTGGATGGGAACGATGGACTTTGTATTCAGCCCCTCGTGTGAATGGGGCATTCCTGCTCCCCGCACCTGCTGGGAGGTTAAAGAGCCCTGGGTGCTGGGGTCCTGCCCAGGCACCACAGTCTGCTCTGGGCTAACATTGCCTGCCTTTCCCCTTCCCTGGCTCCAGCAGCTCATTCTTCCCTTGACTGCCTCCTCCTCCTCTTTTTAGTTTGTTTTCTTTCCTCTTTATTTCTGTGTCTGTATTCAGTGCAGTCTGCAGCGTGGGAGCCCTCCCCAGGCTGTACATTCGTGTGGGCATCCTCCGTCCCCAGTACATGCCGTGGGCAGATCAGCCTCATGGCAAGGAGCAAACACTGCCGAGGAGGAAGGCTCTCTCCTGCTGTAGGGTGCTGCACAGGAACCGCAAGTCTGCAGACTGTAGGTCCCAGGGCTGACAGTTGTGCTGTCCGTACCGTGCTCACAGCCCAAATGCAGAAATGCACTGCACAGCCGAGACTGCAAAGTGCAAATCTCTGCAGCTCCCCACTCAATGTATTTTAAAGCAGGATAATCCTAGCAGGGGCATGTTTGAGACTGCGATGTGGAGAGACAGGGAGGTGCAGCCTGCAGGCTGGATCCAGCAGTGGGGCACTCCTTGCCATGGGTGGGTGTAGGCACCCCAGATGCTGCTTTCTCCCCTTGTTTTCACCTGTGGGGTAAGCAAGCCAGGGCATTATCTCCCTTGTGACTGGAGTACCTGTCCCTGTGCTAACCTAGGGCTTTTGCATGAAAGAGATGCCAGTGTCTCTTGTGCAAGTGTCTCTTGGAAGGTGAAACTGGAAGTGTGGCTTATTCTGCAGCAGAAGGTGTGAGGTGACCGCACACTGAACCAGGCATAAGTGTGGGTGACTTGCAGCTGGGTGTTTGCAGGTATCCTGCTTTTCTGTGGGACAGTGGTTTGCTTTCTTATTACCCCTGCCCTCTCTAAGCCACTCTGCATTTTGGATGACCCTAATGCGTGTTTGCTGCATTTCCAGTGTGCAGTGATGTGCATCCAGGAGGCGGCTGCTGGCGTCACTGGGCTGCTTATTGCATTGCTAAGAGTTCTGGGGCTTCTGTCCCAAGGGAGGCATCCAGCATGGGGACAGGGAGATGGGGGAACTGAGCAGCCCCTGCCCCTTGCTGCTCTGTGGTCCATGAAGGATGCTGGCTGACACACTTCTGGCCAGCCAGACTTCTGTGTGCCCAGTAAGAACGAGGGTCCTCTCCAGAGGTGGGAGCCAGCCCTGCTGTCCCGGTGAGGGGCACAGAAATGCAACAGTTGCTGCTGTTGTTTGTGCCTGTCTGCCCTTTCTGGGGGACAGGCTTTAACTGGGGAGCCCCAGTGCCTGGACACCTCCTAAGCTCTTCTTTGCTGATCTCTGCTTCTCTCCACAGGGAGCTCAATGGCAACAACATCACACGGATCAACAAGAATGACTTTGCTGGGCTGAAGCAGCTCCGCGTCCTGTGAGTTCCTGGCAAGGAGACGTGTGCCATGACCCTGGTGGGGACCGTGCTCAGCTTGTGGCCTCTCCTGGGGCTGGTAGAGATGATGCTGAGCCCTTCGCTGGGCATTTGTGAGCAGGACTGGAAGGCATCTGCATTGGGCTGAGCATGGTGGGCTTCCAGACAGGAGGGAGTATGGAGAGAGGGGCTGGGTTGTGTTGAGGAGATGGTGGGAGCAAGGCAGCCCTGGGTGCAGAGGAGCACTGGGGACACTGCCAGTGAGATGGAGGTGAGGTGCTGGTGCTGGACACTGCCTTCTGGAAAGCTGACTCCTTCTCTCCACAGGCAGCTCATGGAAAACCAGATCAGCACGGTGGAGCGTGGGGCGTTCGATGACATGAAGGAGCTGGAGCGACTGTGAGTGCAGGGCATGGGGGGGGGGGGGCCGGTGAGGGACTGCCAGGCTTAGTTGCAGAGCGCATCCTTTCCTTAAACCATAAAGTATCGGTGCTGCCTGACTTCAAACAGCTCCTCTGCTGCGTAACAGTGGTATTTGAGTGTGGGAGGCAAACCCATTTCTGTGGATCTTAAAAGTCCGTTCTGATGTTTTTGAGGTGAGGGGCAGGTTAAACACAAATCACTCTCGCTGTTACCAGCTGTGTCCTGTGTGTTACTGAGGGAGCCATAAGTTCCAGCCCAGTACTCAGTAAAACAGCTCAGCAGTTTAAAAACCCTGAGCAAATATGAGGAGCTGAGCGAGCAGCAGGTTAACAGCGCACTTAAGCAGCAATCAGCAGTTAACAGCTTGGAGTCCTGTCTGCGTGTAATTACAACATTGTGGGGAAGTCTATTAATGCCCCATTGGTTGCCCCAGTGCTGTGAGCAGGACAGGGGTGTCCTTGCCAGGTGGGATGCTCTGCTCTAATGATCCCTCTGGCTGAGCTAAAGGTCCCAGCTGTGCCTGGAGCTGCTGGCTGGGTTGCAGGCAGGATGACTGCCTTGCCCCCAGAACCCTGACCCCTTCCTCCTTCCCCGCAGACGGCTGAACCGCAACCAGCTGCACACCCTGCCTGAGCTCCTCTTCCAGAACAACCAGGCACTGTCACGACTGTGAGTACCCCCTGTGCTGATAGGGCTCCTCTGGGGGCTCTCTTGTGGGGCTGCTGTGGGGTTTGGAGGGGCACTGACATCCCTGCTTCTGGGGGTTATGCTGATGGTTACTGGCGTTTTATCCCAATGAGCGCCTGGCGTGTGGCAGGGGAATGCATCCTGTTTCTGAGCAACATGCAGCGTGGTAGGGCATCGGCTTTGCCTTGTGAAAGATCTGAGATGGGTGCTGTTAGAGGCTGTGTTAAACGTCTTTGCAGTGTGTAGGGATGTGGAAGATGGCGGTGGCAGTTTGGACTGGGGCTGGCATCACCAAGCTGGGCTGTGCCTGCACAGTGCCAGTTGCAGTGGTGCTGCAAGCCCTGCAGCCTCTTCTCTGCGTGCAGATCACAGGCTCTGGAGCGGGGTGCCCTTACACCCTAGATTGGGTTTTCATGAAGGGAGGGTGAAGGAGGATGTCCCCAAGGGGTTGCATCCTGCCCAAAAACCTCCATAGGGCACAGAGAGCCCCAAAGCCCTGCTCAAGAGCTGCCTTTCTGCTGGTGTCTGGGGCAGCCTGGGGAAGGAGAGGGAAGCCCTGCCTGAGGCTGATCCAGCCCCTCATGTCTGCTACTCCCTCCCTGCCTGCCCCTTTATCACTGCCTGTCCCTCTGCACCCATAAAAACACACCCAAGGACTGTCTTTTGTTGTGCCAGCAGCAGCTCTGCAGACCCCTCTGCTCCTCCTCCCTCCATGAAGCAGCAGGCTGCCTGGGGAGGGCTGCTGGGGTTTTGATAAATACTCTTTTCCTTGTTGGCTTCCCCTTTCCTGGGGCTGCTTCACGTGGGCAGCAGTGCCATCGGCAGTGCCAGCGTTGTTTAAACTGCCGGAACTCCTCTTAACAAAGCATTTACTGACTCTCAGCTATGTCAGGCACCATGTATGTTGGGAAGGGGCCATGAGTAAGAAAGGGTGCGTTTAAGCAGCTGAGAGAACTGAGGTTGTTTAGTCTGAAGAAGAGAAGGGTCAGGGGGGACCTTATTGCTCTCTGCAGCTACCTGAAAGGAAGTTGTAGTGAGGTGAGGTTGGTCTCTTCTGTCACATAACAAGTGATAGGACAAGAGGTAATGGCCTCGAGCTGCACCAGGGGAGATTAGGTTGGATGTTAGGAACAATTTGTTCCCCAAAAGGGTGGTCAGGCATTGGAACAGGCTGCCCAGGGCAGTGGTGGAATCACCGTCCCTGGAAGTGCTCAAAAACCATGTACACGAGGCCCTCAGTGACATGGTTTAGTGGTGGACTTGGCAGTGCTGGGGTAATGGTTGGACTTTATGGTCTTAAATGTCTTTTCCAACCGAGTTGATTCTATGATTCTGCGAAATTTGGGCTGGATGCTCCCCATTGCTCTGAGAAGATGCTTGCACCCTGTGGCTGATTCACGGTGCATAGGACCAGGGCAGCTGTGGCTGAGACATGAGCGCTCTGCTTACAGCATCTTGTATCTCCTTGCCTCAGCTGTGAGAGGAAAGTGCCAGATCCCTGCTGGGGCAGGGTACGAGTGGATGAAATAACTGAATGAGCTGAGACATTGCCAGGACAGGCATGGCCATGCTGGGGCCAGGCAGCCCTGCCTGCACCTGCAGGCTGCGGCTGAGCTGTTTTGCTCAGCAGCAATTCCGTCTAATTCCAACAGTGCCAAGGAGTCGGTCCTGGCGTCCGGCTGGAGGTGGTGTAATGAAGGGTTAAAACACTGTGTGGGTTTGCCAGCATGGGATGTGTGAAATGGTGGACCTGTGCCAGAGATAGGCCTAGGTAATGGCAGCTGATAGCGCAGGCGTTCAATTAATTATCAAACAGCATTTGTTGAGCTCAGCTGTGCTGTATCGTGGCGCCAGCAAGGGCCCATCCTCCTCCAGCGCCCATTGCATAACAAAAACACGGTGGAGAGAATTATTTCACAAACGTTAACATTTCCCTTTCAGTCTTCTCTAGATTTGAATACCAGGCTCCTTCTAAAAGCAAACCCCACGGTTCACTGGGGAGATGCAGGAGGGCAGCCCCCCCGGCGGGCTGTGTGGTGTGCCCCTCCACAGGCTGTGAAAAGGTGTGCAGGGCACCATAAGTACCGCTGTGGGTGAGGAGTGGTGTGCAAGGTGCTTCTTGGAGCCACCCCATGCTCAGGTGTGTTTCAGCCTCTGTCCTGTTGTTTTGCTGTTGCTTCCCGCTTTGTGGTGGTTGTTTTGAACCTATTCCCTCCTGCCCTGCCTTGAAGCTGTTTTCTGCCCATCTCTGCCATGGCAAACTCCACTTGGACACCAGCACCCGGGTTTTTTCTTGTGCAATGTGGGGCTGTGTCTGTGGTGCCATGTTGTGGGAGCTTTAATGGGCACTCAGAGTAGAGGGTCCCTGCAATGAGCTGTGTGAAGATGTGGGACTGGGGACACACTGAGACACTCACCATCCTTCTCTGCAGCACGGTACCCCCATGGTACCTGTGTTATTGAGGGCAGAGTCGGGTGCTGCATTTATACGCTGGAGGACTTGCAGCTCCCTCTCTTCATAGCTGCGTGCTGCTGAGGTGTTTGAGGATGGTTTGTGAGGGGCAATGGGCCAGGAGGTGCCCATGGCAGAGCTTGTCTAGACACACTGTCACGCTGGCTTAGCAAAAAGGTGGGATCTGGGCCTGTGCTGGTCCGGATAGTGTAGGAGGTCATAAGGACACTCTTAAATTGCTGCAAACCTGGCTCAGGCTACAGTGATATGAGTCAGTGGGGAGCAGGTTTAAGCTGAGTTGAAATCAGCTTGCCTTGAACTGAAACCAGAGCCTCTCCACCAGGCTTTGCACTTATTTAACTGCTGAAATGGATCTGGGGTGGCCCCATTGCTTGGCGCCCCTTTCCTGCCCCAGAGGCAGGCTGGGACCTGTGCTGGTCAGGAAGAGTGCTCTTAGCAGCACCATGCTCTTGTAAATCCTGATCTCCGGACCATTTCCAGCAAGCAGTGCCTGTGCAAACTTCCCCTTGCCCTGCCTGCTGTGGCCACCACAGCATGATCCTCTTGCTCCCAGGGTATCTGCTAGGTCCTCGTCCTCACACCTTGGTGCCGGGAGGTCTCAAGTCAACAGAAACTGGCTGAACAAGTCAGGCTGAGATCTGTGTAGCTGGGAAATGAGGCTGGCAGATGGGTGGCAGCTGAAGGAGAAAGCCAGGGGTGGATACAGGAACCAGTGGGGGTTGCTTAGATGGGTACCTGGGTGCTGGCCTCTTCTAGCCTTAGTCTTGATGCATCTTTAGCAGCACATCAGTAGTATGACAGCAGTTTAAGGCAAGTCTGTTGAATGTGGGGTATGGGATACCAATAGAGCTGTTTTCCACTGTACCTTGAGCCTCATGGAAGTAACTCGGAGGCATCAGACCTTGGGCTTGGGTAGGCATGGAAAGCCTTTTGTCCGCCTCCGGGGTCTGCGTGTCAAAGCCTAATCCACAGTGGTGGTGCTTTGTGGTCTCCCAGCCAGGCTGCAATTAGTTACTCGGATCTTGGCTATAAAGAGCATTTGTGCATCGGGATAATGGAAAGGGTTGGAGTTAAACCTGATCCGTCAGGGCTTAAATAAACTGGGAAATGGCAGGAAAGGGCCAATGGAAAGCAAACCTCAAATGAGGGCATGGGGGAGGTGAGACGCCTTGAGAGGAATGTTTTCCCCTTGGTGTTTGGGAATATTGACCTGGCGCTTGCCCGGAGACCATCTCGGGCTGAGGTGGTGGCGTGGGGGGGCTGTGCCAGCTCCTCGGCAATGAGGTGGAGGGACTCCCCACATGGTCTCCCTTATTTATATCCACAGATAACTCATTAAGCAGCCCCGGTGGCTGGAAATGGTGCTGATCTGAGGTTTCGCTGCAGAGCACCTGACCCCAGTGACCCCATCTCAAAATGGGCTTAATTAAACTGTCAGCACTGGACAGAAGAACAAAGCGCCATGGGCCAGGAGGGGCCGGGGCCCCCCAGCAGCTCGCTGGGGAAGAGCACATCTCCTGTGAGGTGGAGAGCTGGTACAAAATGGATCTTTCCTTCTCTATGAAGGAAATTACCCAGGCAAGAAGGTGACCTCTGCTATTGCACTGCCCAGCGCTGGTCCCTGGTGCCCTGCAGCCATGTGCATCTGGGCTCTGCACAGGGTCCCTAGTGCAGCCCTGCAACATGCTGGGAGCCAAGGGGGTACTGGCAAACCTTGCTTCAGCATCTCTCCTGAGCTGGCAGGAGTTGTCTTTTCCCTTGGGAGCGGGGAATCCAAACCTTTGAGTTTCTCTCTGCTCCTTTGGAGGGACAGGAAAGGATGGGAGAGGACTTTTGTAGCCCTGTCTCACTTCTCTCCCTCAAAACCCTCCCCCTGAAGCTGTTTCTAAGCCCTTTTGGGGGTCCTGGGTGGGGGATGCGAGGAGGAGAGAGGGATCTGAGGTGGCCATAGCAGCAGGGTGAGAACTGAAATGTGGCGGGCTCATCATCGGGGAGGCAAAGACGTGGGCTTTGGAAATGTGCTAAAGGCAGTGAGGATGACTATAAATAAATGGCTTTCTTGAAGGGAAGCCGAGCTGGCGCGAGGGGAGAGAGGAGTGGTGGGCGCTCAGCTGCAGGGAGCTCTGGGGAGATGTTCCCACAGGGGAGCAGTGATCCTGGCTGGTTGTATTCCCCTGGGAGCAGCCACACAGGTTTTCCTCATTGCTGCAGCTGCTCTGTGCTCGGTGGAGTGGGAAGCTGAGAGAGGATGAGCAGAGAGTGGGGAAAAAAGGTCTTGTCTCCAGAAAGAGGAAGATTTAGGACATGGGCCACGGTCTGTTGGTTCCTGTCGGACCTGTGCCAGCAAAAATTGTGGAGGAGACAGTTCTGAATCCAAGCTGGCAGCCAGGCCCAGGGGGAAGGGCTTGCGGTGCTGCTCTCCCATCTGTAAGGGCAAGGGCTCCCTGGAAACAGCATTAACATCTCAATCAGGACCCGTGGCTTTCTGAGCCCTGGACATGTGAAATGCTGTAGGAGCTGGGGGGATTGTCACGCTCCTGTGAGACTCTCCTCCTGTGGCCGGAGCCTGCAGAGGGGTAGTGATGCTCTACACTTCCTTCTGTCTGGGAGCTGAGACAGAGACCAGGGGCTGATACAGTCCCCCTCTGGACCAGGGGTATTTAAAGATCTGGTGATGAGGGAGTTCAGAGCTGAGCTGCAGAGAGCACTGCGGCTGCCTGGGCAGGGAAGGTTACGTTATGATGAGCTCTGGGGCTGGTTCCTCTCACCATCCCTGCATCTGGCTAAACCAAGCCCTAATTGCCTTTGGAGAAGCAGGCAGGGAAAAATGGAGCGCTGCTAAATGACTTGAGAAAATGCAAACGACATCCTTCAAGAAGGAGCAGGCCACAACCACACAGGAGGAAGCTGTGAGCTGAGTAGTAGCAAAACAGGGTGACAAGTGAAAAAGGAGCTGTCAGAGAAAGGAATAACAAAACAGGCCCTGCTTGGATGGGGCTGGCTGCGTGTGGGAGGTGTTACTTGCAAGACTGTACCAGTGACCGTTCCTCTTGGCACTGCACTGGGAAAAGCCCCAGATAGGAAAGGGAGAGATGAAGAAATGTCAAGATAAAACCCGTGTGCTCAGTGGTGGCTGGGTATAGGAGTGGAGCAGCCCATGTTCTGCTAGTGCGTGGCTGTGCTTGTGCCAGTTGGGGAGGTGTGGGTGCCCGGGGGGATGCTGCAGGGAGAAGCTGCCAGCAGGAGGGATGCTGCAGGGGGATGCGGGTACTGCAGCTCTGCTTCCCTCCCATCAGGGTGACTTGCCTGTCTGAGCCCTGGTTTTGATCAGCAGGGGTTTTTGGTGCCTGCGTGCTGGCTCCCTGGGAATGCGGCCACAGCGGTGGGCTGGATCTGGCTGCGTGCCGGTTCTCTGTGCCAGACACCCACCCCATCCTCCCACGGCAATAGGTCCTGTTGGGGCTTTGGCTGAGGTTTGCTACCTCCAGCGAGGTTCTGCAGCCAGCACCTGCAGCCGCTGCGAGGGAAAGGACCTGCCAGCACCGTGTTGTGTTTTCATCTTTCCATGCTGAAGCAGGGTCACTCCAGCTCCCTGGGCTTGCACTCCTTTGCTCTCTGCACAGATGTGTGTGTGCTGGTGGCCTTATGCAGCGCTCCATGGTCCAAGAGCTGGAGCAGAGAGCAGCTCCCTCAGAAGCAAACTTCCCTGCTTCCACTTCCCCCAGCATCCCATGTTTCTGCTGCCCCCTCTGGCAGCGTCCCCCTCCCCTTGCTGGGCAAGGGCCAAGTGTCCCTGATGTCACTGTGCCCACATTTTGGCTGTTGTCCCCTTGACTCCTGGTGCTGTACCCACTCGCGCTCCCCAACAAAGCCCCTTCTGTTGGGGACAGAGCAGGGCTGGGGGGGCCAGGCTGGGACATGTCCCCCAGAATACCAATCAGGAGGGGGTGCATGGTAGTTGAGGGGGGAGCCTGTGGGGTCTGCATGCTGCAAGATGCCCCCACCAGCCAGGGGGATGGGGAGGGGGGAAGAGAAGCCTCACTACAGCGTCCAGGAACAAAGAGTCAGTGTGGCTCGTGACAGCTCTAAGGAAACGCAGGGAAACAAATGTGCCACTAATAGGTGGGGAGGTTACCTAGGAAAAGATGCTGCCAGGCAGGCGGGCGGCCGGCCCCCTTCCCAGTGGGCTGGCAGGTGGAGAGAGGCTGGGACTGGCACCCCCCAACCCAGGGTAGGGCATAGGGAGCTGCAGTGGGGCCAAGGCGAGGCAGGTTTGCATGCCCCTGTCTGTGGGGACAGCATCCTTATGAGCACAGCAAGGACATCTCTGGGTTTTTGTGTGGCGTGTCCCTGCTGGGAAGCAGCACTGCCGTGCAGGGAGCTGCTGGCTGACTGCGTGCTCTCCCCCTTCTTCCTCCATCACTAACGTGCCGTGGACCTCAGCTTTCTTTGGGGGGCCCAGGAAGACTCTGTGGGGGATTCTGATTGCAGCCAAACCTCAAAGCCTCATGAATTAAATACTCGTTTAAGATCTTTTTATATTAAGTGCTTCCATAAGCCTTTGGGGACCTGACTCGCAGTCTCTGGAGGCACAGGAGAGCCAGGGCGAGGGTTGCTGCCATGCCCCAACTTGCTGCTGAGCAGCCTCCCTTTTGCTTCCCATCAGCCTGGGCCCTTACCCACCAGGGTGATGAAGCAGACCCTGCATGGGGATGCCCCAGCCCCTAGCTCTGTTCTGTGCCATTATCCCACCGGTGAGCTGCCAGGAGCGGGCATTGCCAGCCGGCTGCCTGGAGATAATCTGTCCCCTCCCTCCATGCACCCTGTTGTGCTCCTGACCCGTGGCTGGCTTTGGCTTTCTGGATGTTGAGCTGCATCCAAGGTTTCTGTGGGAATGAATGGAGTCGATTCCCACTCCCGGGGTTCCCTCCTTGCGCCGCCAGCTCTGCTGGGTGCACCCTCAGTCTTGGTTTGAGTGCAGGCTTGGATTTGGCTTTTGTAATGTTATTAAAGCAAAGGGGTCTGGGTCTGTAGTGAGGTGCAGCTCCCAGCCCCCTGCTCCCTTTGGCAAAGTGCCCCCCTCCATGTGGCATCATGTGGAGCACCCCCACCCAGCTCCCAAGTGATCCCTGCCACAGTGGCAAATGGGAATCTACAACCCACAGGAAAGAGTGATGGAAAATCATGTTGTCCTAATGCTGGGCAGCAGTGCTAATTACACAGCTATTAAAACACAGGGGAATTACTTATTCCTTCCCCGCCTCACAGCTCATTGCCTGCATTGTGCCACATTCACCCCTTGGTTACCTCTGGCCCTCAGAAAGAGTTAAAGGAGCACTCAGAGAAGCCGATCCCTTTGTCCTTATATTTTGAGAGCAGAATAAAGACATTTCCTCCCTCCTGTTTTCACAGCTTAGATAGCAGAATGGTTCAAATTAATATTAAAGAAGAGTGAGCAGAATTAGCCTTTGGTAATTTGACTTTCAGGATGTGGAAGACAAAAGTCTTATGCCATGGTTTTAGGGTGAGTTATAACTTGGTACGCCTGCATGTAAATCCCACATACGTGTTAATGTTCACAGCCAGGTAATTAACCTGTGTTTTCAGGTTGATTCACCTGTGGGTGGATGTTGGACCCCCTCTTCTGTGCTGCTGGAACTGCCATGAAAACGAGCGGTCAGCGGTTTCCAGCACTGCTTCCAACAGCTGCCTGCAAGGGTGTTCTGTCCCTGTCTGCTCTCTGCTGCTCCAGAGGGGCCTGTGGTGCTGTCAGCATCAGTGCTGGACCATGCAGCCTGCAGCCCTGATGCCAGCAGCTCTGCTTGGTAGGCACCAGCATCTTGCTCAAGCAGGCTGCCTGGGCTGTGGGATGCTTTATCCACTGCAGTAGCTGGGTCATTTTCCCTGTGCTAAAATGCTGTGAAGACCAAACATGAGAGTGTGAGTGGGGAAGATGCTGCTTCTCATGCCCGGGGGATTTCCTGGTGTGGCAGGGCTTGTAGGTATTGCCAAGGGGAACCTGTCCCCTGCCCGCAGTGATAGGCTGGGAGTATCCTGCTTTGAAGAGTCCATTTCCCTATGTGTGCCGATCGGTGTCTGTGTGCCAAGAAACCCGGACAGCAGTGTCCCGGGGGCGGGTTTGGGAAGGTGGGGATTCATTTCCCAGATTCTCATCTGTGTTAATTATCATCTCAGCTTATCCTCACTTAACCAGTGAGGCACAGACGTCTGTGGTTGGGACCCCCCCTGCCCTGCGAAGCTAAGCAGCATACGGATTAGGGGGGTTTACCAGCTGCCCCTCCTGGCCCCTCCATGATTGTGGCACTCCCCTTTGCCCCCAGAGGCTTTGGTCCCTATTTGTGTCTGTATTTCCCTTCAGGACAGGAAAAGCTGGATTAATTTTTACTGCTCCCAAGGGAGCTGTTGGTAATCGAAGACATCTTGCTATCTTGTTTTCTGTAAACCAGGAGGCAGGAAAAGACAGGGATGGTTTAAAATGGTTTCCTTGCCTCCCCCTTCTCTCTGTCTGGTCCTCACTGCCCCTCTGATGGAAGATGGCATTTGAGGCAGAGCTGCTTGGAGAAAAAATCACTCAAACTTTTTCCAGGCCCAGGGCTGGCAAAGACAGGTTTCTCTGGGAAGTGCAGGTGGGAAGAATTTGACCATCTCCTTGAGTATTTGGGAAACGGTAATTTTAGGATCCTATGAGAAGAGAAGGAGAGTATTAAACATAGAGAGCACAGGAACAGCACCCCACAGTGCCTACCACCCCAGAGCTGAGAAGTCCTCCATCCCGAGACTCCCCTCCCATAGCAAAACTAGGGACCCAGGAGTCCTATTCCTGTATCACCCCAACTTTCCCATCCCCATATAGCGCTCAAAGGAGCTTTTGTCTGCCTCCAAGCCCCACAGGTGGGTGGGCTCTTCATCCCCCCTCCCTTACCCCTGGGCTGGGATGCTTTTTCCCAGGGGCCACTGTTAGCCCATCACTATGCGACACAGGCTTGTGGGTCGCCTTGGCAACAGGGCGTGGGGATGCAGGTTGGGGGTTGATCCCATAGTGGGACCCTTATGTGATGTTTGCTCAGGGGCTGGTGATGCTCTTTGCCATGAACCGGCATGTACCCAGCAAAACACCGCTGTGCATTTTGCTGGGTACATGCTGGTCCATGGCAAGCACAGTGGAGATGCAGGATCAGTGTCTATGCATGGTACCTGGCATCACAATTTCATCGCAGGGATGCTCCACTGCAGCTCCTCTCCACTGCACAGCCATGCTATTACTGCCCAGCAAGTAACCCCACTTCTATTAACTACTAATCATAGGCATGAAGTGTAGCAGGGCTGGGAATCTGTGCTCGTGAGGTGAACAGGAGAAAGCAAGCAAGGAGCAAGCAGGGGAGCTGGCTGCATTCCCGGGACTCGGCGGCATTTCCAGCTCTTGCTGTCTGACCGGAGGCATTTCCACCTCCCGTTGTTGCCGTCCTGCTCTGGCTCGCTTGTTCTCTTCCCCATGGGCACAGCGTGTTGCTCATTCCTGCATCCTACGATTTCACAGCATCCCCGCAGCCGGGTGCTAATGAGATTAGACCCAAGCTTTAAGATGTCTCTCTCTATCCTTTGCCATCCAATTACACAGCCCGCATGGTATCTGATTGCCTGCGAGAGCGGAGGGCTGGGGCTGGCTGGGATGGGAGAATGCAGCTGGTCTTTCTGGGTATCAGCCCCGCCGTGCCGAGTGGTTTTCTTTCTTTTCTTTTCTTTCTCCCTTCCTTTCTCTCTTTTTTTCACTCCCCTCTTGGCTTTGAGCTGCTTCGTTTGGCTTTTTCATCGCTTCTCGATGTGGCGGCTGGGCAGAATTTGTTTAAATTAACTGCTTGAATGGCAGCGTTTGTGTGTGTTGGTGGGGGGGAGCTCAGACAGCACCAGAATGGATGAGGGGGGATTAAGGGTGCCTAATGGGTTCCAGATGGGCATCCTGGACTGGGAAACACCCCTGCAACCCCAACCCAAGCGGGGGGCCACTGGCAAGGAGCTCAGGGCTGGGAATCGAGATGCTACAGCGGGTAGCTCCCTATTCTGCTGCAGCACAGCGGCTGCTCCTGCTGCAGGAGGCACCTTCCCTGGCTGCCCTGGAGCTCTGGGGTGCAGCAAGCTCTGCTGTCCCCACTATGGGCTCTGGGGACAACCACTGTGTGTGAGTCCAGCTTTTGGAGGTGCCTCAGCTCCATTGTTAGCTGACATTACAGACACCGCCTGCCACAGCAGCACCCCTGGAGCAGCAGTTTCTCCTCAGCAGTCTTGGTTGCAGTGTGAGGAATGATAATATTTAGTCTTTGATGCCCTCCCCCTGGGCTCTAGGGTAGCTGAGGGTGCTCGCTCAGTCCTGTGTCCCCACTGCTGCAGACATCAGGGTATCTTTTCTTACTGGAAAACTGAGTCCCAGAGTCAGGAGCTTTTCCCGGTTGCATTTTCCAGTTCTGTAGGGATAAAAGACATGGTGACAGCCTTCCCTGGCTCTGCAAGGGCTGTGCCCCCCATCAATGGCTGTGCCCCCCATCAATGGCCAGATTTCTCCTCCATACCTGCTGTATGGTGCCAGAGCTGCAAGTTCGCAGCCTGTCCTGTGGCAGTGCCTAGCTTGGAAGCATGTCAGCCCCAGGCGAGATGAAGCTTGCAGGAGTGAAGGGGCTGCTGGGGAGTGGTGTTGCTGGCAGGGAGGGTCATTGCTTTCGAGCTTTATTGGTGGCAGAGAGCAGGAAAGGGACATGAGCTGTGAGCTGGCCGGCTGCTGGGAATATCACCCATGCTGTATAGGATGGTTCATCATTCCACAGGGGATTTACACTTCTTAGGGAAGTGGGCTGCGGAAAAGCCCATCAGGTTTAATGCGAGTGAGCATTGAGTAGTGCGTTTTGCTACTAAAGCTTGAAAAGCCCTGTTCCCAGTGGGAACAAGCCAGCTTGCCCTGCAATGGCTTTTTGCGAAGGCAGCGGTTTGCTCCGGCATGCTTCAGCCAAGCAGATGACCAAGCTGCAGGATGAGGACAGACCAGGACGGGAGACCCACGGCAGTGCTCCCAATCCAGGGCACTCCAGGCAGGGTGGCAGGGGGGTGTGTGGGGTGGTTGGACAGCGCTGGCCAGCCTCCCTCACCCGCTGACCCTTGGCTGACGCTGCCAGCCCCTCTGGCCCATCCTTGGCCTCGCATCCCCCTGCTCCAGCTCTCGTTTCCTTCCACAAATATTGAGAAAATAAATAAAGCAGCTGAAAGGGGATGTCCCTGCGCCTCTCTGCACACAGCCGCCTCCCTGGGGAGCCACACAGGTGCTGACCCTGCATTCCTCAGCCCAAGGGTTAACCGGAGAGAAAGCAAATATTGGCTTCTCTGGGGGCTGCCCCAGCCTGTGGCCCTGGATGCCTTTTCCCTGAGGAAAGGGGCTTGTGGGGCAGACAGGTCTCCATCCCTGGCAGGGGTTGTTGCACAAGCCTGGCTCTTCACCCTGGTAGCACAAGGTCCCCACCATGGTCTGAGCCTGCTGCTTGGGGCCAGAGGTGCCCTGGCATTGCAGGGTCAGGCGAAGCCATATGGGTGACAAGCTGGAGGGTCAGCCTGTGCCAGGCACTGGCTGTGGTGGGCTAGGGGCATGGAGGTGTGCTGCCAAGGCTCCCTCTCTACCTGTCACTGCATCTATACCCGGGGTGCATTTCTGTGCCTTGAAGAAAAGAGGGCATGTGGCTGGAAAGGACTTGTGGCCACCACACTCATGTACAGTGCAGATGGCAAGAGCCAGTGCTGCCACCTCCTGCTGCCACTGCCAACCCCTCTCGGCTGGGCTCCTCACTGTGTGTGTGGTTTTGTGGCCCAGGAGCTGCTCCATGAAGCGTGGGACTCGTGTTGATGCAGGAGCCATTGCAGGCATCCTGCTCCCTGGGGCAGAATCTGACCTCAGCAGGGTCCAGCAAAGCGCATCCTCCCTCTCCCCTGTCCTTCTTCAACAACCTCCATCCTGGTCTCGTCTCTTAGCAACTGTTCCCAGCCAGGACCTGGGCTCTGTAGGGAGGGATGTGACACTTTCTATGCATCAGTCACTTTGCCACCTCTGGAGTGACACGAGGCCGTCAACCCTCGTGGTACTGGCTGGGTTCAGGCGCAGTGAGCGATGGCAAAGCATCCCTGCGACGCCTCCGCTCGGGTAGCAGCCGGCTGCTCTGCCTCCAGCTTGACACCGATCCGCACTACAACAACGATCTGGGCTGCAATCAGGGAGGAATTAAAGGATAATTAATGCCAATCCACATGGAAAATTGCTCTCGTCAAACAAACCTGATATCATTTTTTTTGATGAGCTGACAAATTGGGTTGATAAGTAGCAACTGCGCTGACATGATATACCGAGACTTCTGCAAGTCATTTTACTCCTGCCTGGAGGATGTTGCGATGAAAGCATTAATATTCTGCAAAAATCAGTGTAGCATTTCTGACAGCGCGCGTCATTGGTAGACTTCCTGGGGAATTGGAGGCACTCGCCTTTCTGGCAGGGTGCAGTGGGGGTCTGATGACGGTGAACTGATGCTCACCATCTCTGCAGAGCTGCGGTGGTCTCGTGATCTCTGGTGGCAATACCTTTTGCCAACCATTCCATGAGTCTACTGGGCTCTCGTTGCCTCTTCCTTCTGCCCTGTGCCAGCGGAGGGTGGGCAGTGAGCTGAGCAATGAAGGAGATATGGCCAGGGAAGAAACTACCTGCACCATCAGAGAGCTCAGTTTGGGAGGAAACATGAACTGATTGCTGATAGGGGCAGGGCTGGTGCTGCTGGCGGGATGTGGGTCCAGCAGGATGCTCCTCCTGGAACACCTGTGCTGGAAAACATCCTCGTGCAAGGTCATGCAGCTGGGGAAAATTAATGTAGGTCACAGCTACAAGACAGGGAGCAGCGTCTGGGGACACAGTTACACTGAAAAGGACTTAGCAGCCATCGTGGCAGCCTGCTCCGGGATGCGGGCTTCCAGCGCTGCAGCTGGGGAGTGATGGATGAGCAGAGCAGCTCTGGGCTTGGGGAAGGGTTGCTCTTTTGGGGGGCAGTGGGGAAGCTTCCACTGAGCATCGTTTCTGCTTTGGGGCCCATGGTTTAGAAAGATGTTGGGAAATTAAGAAGTGCTCAGGGAGGAAGTGTGGGATAATTAGAGGTCTGGAAAACCTGCCTCCCAATGAAAAGAATTAAAAAGCTCAGCCTATTTAGTGTATGCAAGAGGAGGTTAGGAGGGGGTTTTATCCCCATCTCTGCATACCTGTGTGGGGAGAAGCCTGATTGTAGGCACCTCATTAATTTTGTAAAAAAAGAAGAAACAGAGAAGAAGCAGAAAATCATTCAGTAGCTGGCGGCTGAAACCAGAGAAATTCAGACTAGAATTAAATCTGCCTTTTTCTCCACAAAGAACAATTAAGCATTGAACACTCAGGTGGGAAGAGGTGAACTGGATGTCCTTTACAGCTGCAGAGGGGACTGTACTTCCTTCCCCAATGGTGAAAATGGTAAGGGATGGAGAGGAATCCCAGGGAGAACTGTGTCTGGGCCAGGTGTGCAGAGGTGTCCCAGTGATAAAGTGTCTTCTTCTAGGTGGTGAATGGCACTTCATCTGCTGTCCCTCTCTGGCCACTGGGGACATCAATCCAGCTCCTCCATCCCAGGCCAGGACCTTAATTGCTCACAAAGCCCCTGAGCACCCCTGCTCTGCGAGGCTGGCTGAGCAAAGGCTCTTCTCCATCTGGGATGATGCAAGGTGATGCCTGAGCAGGCATGTCTGCTGGTGGGGACAGGGCTGCTGGGGAGGTGGGGGGCTCCCAGGCTGCCCCTGCTGCTCTCAGCCGGGCTGGGGGAGATGGAGATCCACTGGCGCCGGTCTTCCCACGCTCTCCCATGGGGACTGCTCAGCCGTGGCCTTCCCGACCCCTGCGCTGCAATCATGTCTGAGCATCTTTAGTGGAGCTATATTTTACTGGTGCAGTAAAAGGGAAAGACAGCTTTGCTTTAATTTTATAAGCTAAAGAGTACCTTGCCTGGTTAGGGACTGGCTGAGCTTTGCCAGGGCTCTGGCTTGGAGTTCATTGAGCAAATAGGGGTGGGGGTTGAAGATACTGTCTCTCCCCTGTGCTGCTCCCTTGCCCATCACAATTGCTCTTCCTCCAGTGCCCCCATCTCTCAAAGCCAGGCAGGATTTGCTCCTCTCCTGTTCCCATCCTTTGCTGCGAGATGCCAGCAGTGACCATAACAGCAAGGCCAAAGGGGAGTGCTCCGTGGTTGTCCAGCCACAGGGTTTTCCTGGCTGCCAGTCCTTTGAGATCATGCCTGCGACAGTGAGAAGGCAAAAGGTGGCTGTAGCTGGGGATGTGCCTCTGAGCAAGTCCCACCCTGGCTGCGCATTTGGGTTCAGCTCCTGCAGAGCAGCAAGATGCTGTGGGGAACCATTGTGTCCCTTGAGCAGGGCAGCGTGTGCAGATGCCCGTGTCCCCTTGAGCCTGCCGACCCCTGATCCCTGGGTTGTAGGAATGTCTTTACAAGCTCTGGGAATCATTGTGCTCCTGTCCTTGCAGCCTGCCGCTGCCGGGCCTGGGTTTTGTGCTCTGACTTCTTGTTTTTCTCCAGCCTCTTTCACAAAGACACCTATTCTCCCCCTGCGCCCCAGGGATTTACACAGAAAGCTCACCCTCAACACGGCAAAAGAAAGGCGCGGGCGGCCGGGGAGAGGAAGCTCACACAAAATGCGGTGTGTGGTTCTTTGTGTCCCCTTTGTAATTCCTATGCACAATGAACTGCCCCGGCCACCCACCAACCCTGGGGTACCCCCAGGTGCCCCATCCTCCCTGCCTCACGGTGTGGCAGCAGGCAGAGCTGGGGATGCTCCTCACTGGGCAGCCAAGAGCGCAGCCTTTGTGCTTGAGAAAGGGGAAGTTTGGGCAGGATGGAGATCACCATGTTCCAGCAGCAACAGAAAGCCCCCTCACACAGCACTGAGGGAGTCCCTCTGGCTGAGCCCTTCCATCAGCCCTGCTCTGAAGGCTTTTAACATGCTAATGACCCTCTCAAGAGCAGGAGCAGCTCTGTGTAAAACCCATGTTCAGGCCTCGGTCATGGACATTTGCTCAGAGACAGTGTTAAATATTTATCCTCCCCGCCTCCCCCCCCCAGCTCCGCAGGCATTAACAATAGCGATCCCAACCGGCCCCTTCCCCCTTGCCGGGAACATGTGGCTCCCGGACCACGACAGCGAACGTTATCGTTTGTACCTGTGAATTATTGATAAGGTGTAAGATAGTTCTGCAGTGAAAAAATAATGAGGGGGAGAGGTTGTTGGCAGCCTGGCGGGGAGGGTGCTGCTGCTAACCCTCTTCTCTGGGGGCAATATGGGCGGGGGGACCCCATTCCTGCTGGGCCCCATCCACCATCTGACCATGCTGGCCCTTAGCAGCATGCGGCCGCCACCATACTGCCTTGGTGCATGGTGGCTCTGCCCTCGGAATGGGTCTGGCTGGTGCCTGCCTTCCCAGGGGAGGTGGGCAGCCGCCCTCCCTCCCCAGCCCCATGCTGCTGCAGCCACCCCTGCACTGGAGGATGCTCGCTTGGGCAGCTGCCTGTGGGTCACAGAGGTGACAGGGATGTCCCATCTCTGTGGGTTGGCTGCGGACCCTGCGGTGCCTTGGTGGGGAAGGGGCAGGTATGGCTCAGTCCTGCAGACACCATGGCTCCAGTGAGCAGATGGGATTTTGCCTGGAGAGCCTCTGAGCCGGGAGGGCTGGGAGCTCAGGAGGTCTCCAGGGGCTGGAGGAGGGAGAGTGTTCCTCAGTCCTTAGGTTTATGGCCACTGATGCGCACTGTCCCAGTGCTCTGATCTGTCCTTGGAAAAAGGGGAATGAGGGGGTTTTGGAGTGCCTGGAAAGCAGATGGTGGTCCTGGAATGGTGTCTTTTGGCTGGGAGCTGAACTCAGTGCATCCATCCCCTGAGCTA
Organism: Psittacus erithacus; assembly: GCA_009867235.2. NCBI lineage: Eukaryota > Metazoa > Chordata > Aves > Psittaciformes > Psittacidae > Psittacus > Psittacus erithacus. The sequence goes on from WYDI02032165.1 coordinate 32,938, forward strand.
TGGAGGTGAGAGCCTGTCTTGGAGATCCCCTTGGTCTCTGGTGGGTCTTGCTCTAGCAAGGCTCTTGAGTCTAACCTTCTGCTGGCAGTGGGATGATCACACACACCAGCCAGGTCAGCCATGACCTGGTCAAGCAAGTCTTGAAATCCTCTGAGGACAGAGGGTAGATTTAGATTAGACATTAGGAAGAAGTTCTTCCCTGTGAGGGTGCTGAGGCACTGGCACAGGGTGCCCAGAGAAGCTGTGGCTGCCCCATCCCTGGCATTCAAGGCCAAGTTGGACAGGGCTTTGAGCAATCTGGTCTAGTGGAAGGTGCTCCTGCCCATGGCAGGGGGGTTGGAACTGGATAATCTCTGAGATCCCTTGCAACCCAAATCAGGCTATGATTCTATGCCGTACAGGAGGGTGCAGATGGCTTGGGGAGATCTTGTCATTGGTGGCATGGGCAGTCTGATTAAAATCAGGATACTTCCTTAAGCCAATTCAAAGCCTGGCTTTGATGTACTTAGACTCTCAATCCCACTGTTCCCTGCTGCTAATGCGGGAGGAGCATTAGCGGGAGAGCCAGGGCGTTAGTGTGCAGAGCTTGGCCTGATCTGGGGCTACACATCTGCATCCCTGGGCTGGGTGATGGGGCACCAGGGCACTGAACCCAGCCCAGGGACAGTGAGGGCCTGGGAGGAAGCATGGCTGGGGCAAGGCACCCTCCTCCCTTGCACAGAGCCCTTGCTGCACTCCACAGCACCACCCCTGCCCAGGAAGGGGCTACCCAGACCTGCCATGCTCCAACAGTAGGTGTTGCTTTCCAGGACTGTGTCTGCATGCAGTGTGCTGGACTCCAGAGATGCAGTACGTGCTGTTATTCCTGACAATGCAGGAATGCCTGGGAAGCACAACAGCCCCTGCCCATCACTTGCTGCAGGCTGGGCCGTTGCTGGAAGCCACCCTGACAGCACTGCTCTGTGCATCCTTCCCTATTAGTGGCTCCCTATGGAGCCTGGAGGGGCTGTGTGTCCCCCTCTGCTGCTCCCCAGGGTGGTGCGTTTCCAAGTATGCTGGTGTAAGGGTGGGTGAGAAAGGATACTGCTGGGGCAAAAGCTTGAAAGTGTGAATTGAGTGATTAAGAGAGCCCCTGGTCTGCAGGTGCTCCAGCATCAGGCAGTGTTATTCCGAAGTACAAGCTGCAGCATGGGAGCTGTAATAAGGAAGGGACTGCACACAGCAACTTGCTCCTGGTGCAGCAGGGCACCCCTGAGCTGGTGATTGATCCCTCACCTCCCTGCTCTCCCTCCCGCTCCCTGACTTGTCTCCAGTCTTGCAGCAAATACAGGACAGACCACTAGGATGTCAACTTTGAAGTATGAATTTCAAACACTCCCTCTATCCTTCTCCCTTCTGCGGTGCCTGACGGGAGGCACAGGCAGTGGCAGGAGCACCAGGCACATGAAACAGTCCTGATCAAAGCCCGGCTCTCACTTGCAAGCTGAGTTAAATTTGCAGGCAATTACCCAGTGGTGTTCCCTGCCTTCACTCCCAGCCTTTTCTCTTGCAAACTGCCTGCTCTCTGGCTTTGCTTTTAGGAGAAGAGCCTGGCACCACAGCAGATACAGCTGCATCAGGCTGGGCTCACGCCCGCAGGTTACAGTGGGGATGCTGCAGCCCTCCTGTGCCTGTCCTGAGGTTCTCATGTGCTGAACTGGCTCACACAGAGCCTGTGTTGAGGATCAAGGCACAGAAGCTTTCTATGCAGGGGCAAAGCAGGGCAGCAGTGCTTTGGCCTCATTCAGAGCTGACACATGAGGCCAAACCTAAGCCCTTTTCTTTCCAGCTACTCTGTGGCCAGAGGGGTGCTATGGGGAGGACTCATGCCCTGCTGGATCCCAGGGTGCTCCGGGATGCTCATGTGCTCAGCTGGGGCTGTGTGTGTGCAGAGGGAATGCGGCCCCTTCCCTGTGCGAGGCAGAGGCAACACAGTGTGTTTGTGAACTCGACTTCACAAGACATCAAATGTGCTGCAGTCAGATGGAAATTGGCTCTCGGAGCTCCTTTCTTCTGGCACTGAGCAGCTCCCCACTCCTGCTCCCCTCTTGGCGAGTGGATGGGCTGATGATAGGAGGAAGCGCCTGCTCCCTTCCAAGCCATGATGCCTGGGGTCTCATCTCCAGGCTCGCTGACAATCTGCATTAATGTTTACTTAACTAACCGGGAGCCCTCCTACATCCCACCCGCCTCGGCAGGGGAAGTTGCACAGCTTGTGGGGGCAGCAGGACCATCAGAGGCATTTCTGGGCTGCCTCCTTTGTGCTCCGGGAATCTCCAGCCCTCAGAAACAAATCCTTGTTGCAGGAAGAATGGGCCCTTCTCCCAGCTCACTCAAAAAGATGTCCCGGATTCCTGCCCAGCCAGGACCCCGCGTTGTTCCTGGGCAGGATTTCAGCGGGCGAGTGGGCTAATGTGCGGCATTTTACATATGTAATATGTTGACAGGAATGCTTTTAAATCCCTGTGATATTTAATTAGGAGGCAGCTTTTGGTGTGTTAGGCGGGAATGGGGCTCTCTAATTAGTTGTTAGTGATTTCATAGCCATGAAGGTAATTAAGTTAAGTAAAAGCTGGAGGCAAGCTCCCATGCATGCATCCACCCCTTTTTGGAGCTGCTCTGGGATGCAGCAGGATCGATATCAGTTGTCTGGCCTCAGAGCAGTGTGTACCCATCCCGGGCTGCTGTGAGGGACAGCCATTCCCCACAACAGGGACCATGCCCAACCTGCAGTCCTGGCTGGAGCAGGACATCTCCCACCATGGTCAGGAGATGTTCTCCAGCCACCTCCCTTGGGGCTGACATGTTCTTGAGCCTGTGATGCGTTTGTCTCCCAAACCTGGTATTTTTAAACTCAAACTGGAGCTGGGATCTGGCAAAATATGAATCATTCAAGAGATGTAAGAGTAGGCAGAGTCCTGGGCAGACTGGGGTGTATTTATAGCCCACAAGTGTTGGAATTTGACTGTTTCTTAGGGGAAAAAAAAAGAGGTTTTCAGATCTGGCCATGCTGAGAGCCCTGCTACCAGCTCTGCAGGGCCTTAAAGATAAAGGTTTGTGGCAGCATGGAAAGGAGGACAAGGGCCAGGCTGTGCTATGCAGCCCCTGCTCACCTCTCCCATTGCAGAGGACCATGCTAGGGGCCCAGCCCCTGCCCCGTGCCCACACTGTTTGCTCAGGGGCACTGGCATGGGCACATGCATTCAACTGGGGGTTGTGACAGCAGCTGTGGCTTGGGGTAGCAATACCTGGAGCTGGTCATGGCAGGGCACTCCATGCCGTGATCATTGCTACCACTGAGGGTAGCAATACCTGGAGCTGGTCATGGCAGGGCACTCCATGCCGTGATCATTGCTACCACTGAGAGTAGCAATACCAGGAGCATAGGCGGCTCTGGGGGCATCAGTACCCAAAGTTGCTCCTGTACCCTGGCCATGCTGCCATGTCCTTGCACCAGTGTCAGCGACAGATGGAACATATCCCTCCCAGGCTGCCCTGTGTTCTGCTGCATTCCATGGTGGGGTTCCAGCCCCAGTGGGAGATGGGGCTTGCATGCTACCCATCTCCCTCAGAGAGGGCTGATATCTGCCTGGCTGTGCTAGCGTGGGTCTCTCCCCCTTTGTGGGGTTTGCAGCCAGAACCCCACTGTTCGGGAGATTTCATCCCCCCTTTAATCTTGGCAGTTGGAAGCTGGGGAGCCGATAATGATGAAGGAGTGTAAATGTCAGCAGGAAACCAGCTTCAATCAGAACTGTTAAAAATAAACCCGCCAGGCCTGCTCTGGCAGGGGCAATCAGCCTCCGCAGCTCCTCTCCCCGGGCCCTAGAGCACGAGCCGCAGCCATGCCGAGCAACATCCGGTCACTGGAGCAGCTGTGCTGGGTGCTGGATGCTGGCTGCAGTGCTGGCAGATCCAGCCCTGGCCAGTAGCTCCACTGAGGCTGGGAAGAGCAGCCTCTGAGCCAGCTCTTTCCTTAGCAGGAATCCCCACTGCAATCCCAGCTGGGCTTGATCTAAGTTTTAATTGGAAGAGTGTAGCATGGAAGAGGGGCATGGAGGTGAGCTGCTTCTGCTTCCATAGGGATCGCTGTGAGCTGCATGCTCTGGTGTAGCATGGGTGATGGTGGTGAGATGCTCAGCCTTTTGTGAATAGCCTGTGGCTGTAGCTACCCCTGGGAAATGCACAGCCTCCCCTTCCCTGCTCTGCCAGGCTGTGGCAGGAGATGCGGGCATGCAGATAACACAGCCCCTGGGTATTCAGGCACATCCACAGGCTCTTGGATTCTCAAAGCTGGTGTCCCCACCTCAAATGAGATGCACTTGGAGCAGAGACAGGAGCTATGTTGTTAACCTCAAAGATAATTAAGCTTGGGGCACATTGCAAAAGGATGTGGGGCTGCTCCATCCCTTTGAGCTTTAAGATGGAATCTGAAGGTCTGTGTGAGACCAGGTGCCCACAGCTCAGGGCTGGGGCTCCCTGATCTACGCCTTGTGGTCAGGCACTGGTGCCAGGCTCACTGCTCTTCTGAGGCTCCACAAGGGAGAGGCAGGAGGAGCACCCAGACGTGCCTCTGGCAACTCATTTCTGCCTCCCCAAAACAAGGAGGAGCTGTTGATCCCCAGCACAGCCAGTGGGCAGCAGCGCTGTATGGCCGGGGGCTGCAGCTGCACTAACTGCCTGCAGGCAGAGGCTTCCCCATGGTGTGGTTTTGTACTAGGGACTCTTCAAAGGACTTGTCTGTGCAGAGCAGCCCTGCGGGCTGGTGCAGCGCCTGTCCCCTGTGGCATGGCCATAGCTGGGTACTGCTCCCACAAACCCTCTGGAGATCAATGCCACTGGGGCAAGGGTAGCCCCAGCCTGAGCCCAGGCTAGTGGCAAGCCTTTGGTGCTCTGCCAGCAGCTTTTATCCTGGCTTTGATGTGTGCCACATGGGATGGAGTCTCTTTATCTGCCTGTTGGGTTTTCTCTGCTGTGTGCCCCTGTGCTCAGTTCCCATGCTCAGGCACTCTCACAGCCTTATGATTGCTCTGTCCTGTTTCCTACCCTTGTTTCCCACTGGACCCTTTTCCTATCAAGGCTGTTTCCTCCCAGCCCTGTGTAAAATCATGTCTCCTTCCAGATGCTGGGCTGGATTTGAGCTGTTCCCCTGGCTCCACCTTGGTTGCCAACGAGGGCTGATGTTTTTCATCCCACGATGCATCTCTCACCTCGCACCCCAACCCCAGCTCTGTGGTTGCTCCCAGGTGCATTCAGGAAGCCAGGGTATCAGATGTAGCTGCTGCTGGGGCTAGAGTTTCACCCCTCTTAGTGCTGGGACTGAGTGTGAGGAGCCTGAAGGACCCTTTGGAATACCAGGGCATCTCGCCAAGTAATTCCAGCTGGGACTTACAAGGTTCAGCATCGGTTTTAGAGCATCCTCCAGGACAGAAGGAGTTTGCTTTAGCCCTTTCCAAAGCTTGGACCAGGGTTTAGATTTGCTATCCCAGGACCAGCAAAGCTGAGGATCAGATTCACGGATCTGCAGCATCCCAGATCCGCAGCATCGCTCCTTGGCTTGCCAGTCTGTGCCAGATCTGGGACAGCCGGGACACAATTCTCAGCTTGGCTCAGCCTCATTCACACCTCAGAAGAATCCAGGAGGGCCGGCAGGGCTGGCTTCACACTTATTAGCAATTAAAAGCCTCAGAGCCTGGGAGTCCATTAGCTCTGAGCTCACCAGTGTCGCAGACCCAGGGGCTGAGCCTGCTAACAAGAGCTGCAGCCAGCTCCCCACAGGGCTCAGGGCTGGCTCGGCAGAAGTGCCATTTGCTTTTTCATTTACACCTTGGATGGGTGCTGCAGCCTGGAGTTCAGGGTGTCTTCTCGGGTGCGAACTGCCAGGCAGGGAGCACACGCTGTGTGCTGGAGGGTGCAAGGCTTCATGGCACGCAGGGCTGGAGCCTGGCACCTCTCCCGGCATGGCACAGCACTGTCACCCAGCAGGGCCTTCTGTGCATAGGGTTGTATGGGGTGAAGAAGGATTGACCTTGCCCTAACCATCATGGGGCTGTGTATGAGGGCCTCATTGTGGCACACTGCTGTCTGCTGGAGGTAGAGCCAAGTGTGGTCCAGCAAATCCCCCCCACCACTCCCCAGCTCTCTCTACTCCAAGCCCTGGAGCTGCTGGGCTGTGGTACAGTGATTTGCCCTGGGATGTGCTGTGCCCTTGAGCACTGGGATGCTCTGCTGTGAGTAGTGGTTTCCCTCTGCAACCAGAGAGCAGTGGGACAGTGAGCCATGGCGGGGGGCTGGTGAGGCTGGGGAGCCTGGCATGCAGCCCCAGGGAAAGGGATGGCTCTGCGCCTTTGATTTGCAGCACATCAGGAACATGCTGGGAATGAGCCAGGGGATGCAAATGTGAAGCAGGTAGGTACGCAGGCTGGAGGGTAGCGTGGGAGCTGGAGAGAAAACACGCTTTGGTGGAGGGGTTTGTGGGGGTTTGCTTCTACGAGACAGTGAGAGTGAAGCAAAAACATAAAAGGAGGGAGGAGAGCAAGCAGCTGAACGCCAGCGTGGAGGGGCTTGAAGGTGGTGAAAAGCACGGATGGAGAGAAACAGGAGACCATGCAGCAATGGGAACAGTGGCTGGGTGCCTCCCAGAGGCTGTGAGCCAGGCAGGTGCTTCTTTTAACACCCAGTGTCCAGCCAGACGCTTGCTGGAGGGGACAAGGCCTCATCCAGTGGTGGGTGGAAGCTGGGGGACACACATCAGCAACACAGCAGGAACCTTTGCATACAGTGACAGGTTGGCTTCTCCCAGCTCTGCTGCAGGGCACTCCTCTGCCCACCCCAGCCTCTGCCAGAGCACAGAGCACCAGGTACAGTGGGTGTTGTGACTCTCCTACAGAGCTTCAGGATGCTGAGGAGCTGGTGGCCATGGCTTAGCCTCCCCTTTCCGCAGATGATGAGGTTGCAGGAACAAAGGGACAGTGTGGGGAGGGGGCGGTGACAGGCACACAAGGTTTGCAGCTTGTTATTTCACTTGTGTTTCCATTAAAGCTGCTGCTTTTAACTTGTTTCAATCTCTGAAGATGCTCCAGGGTGGGTGGCAGATGCTTTACTCCCCCTCCCTCCCCTCTTTTCCTTGGCTGGCTCCCCTTGTTCCCATAGCATCACCTTCCCACGGAGTCCCACGGCTCTGGCTGTGCAATGCAGCCCACGCTGGAGCCGCTCCTTGTCGGAGCTGGATGGGATCCACCATACAGGCACTGCCTTGCGCAGGGCTGCTCAGCAAAGCCTGGCTTGCAATGCCTTCCCTGTGCACATCATCCTGCTTGCGATGGATGTTGCATGTCCCCAACTCTCCTCATGCCAAAAAATGAGGGGCTAGTGTCACCCACCATGCAGGCACACATGTGCCTTGGCATCCTCACTGCACCCATTCAGCATATGCAGGCACTGCGGTGATACAAGCCACTAGTGCTCGGGTAAGCACAGTGGCCCAGGTCACGGTGTGGGTCAGCAACATCACTTTGAAGCTCCTGAGATTTATGTGCACCCTGAAATGTTCTGCTAAATCAGCACCACCGCCCTGGGGCTGGGATTCTTCTCACTAACTGTTGCCATGAGCATATGCTGCATTTTACACATGCTCTGCTCGGCTGCCCAAGCAACAAAATCCTCCAGCTTTAATGTTTTAGGAAGCATCTGCATCTCCCAGGAGGGAAGGGACTGGGGCCAGAGCCCAGGGTCAGCACAGCACTTTGGGAAGCCTTTCCTGGCAGGGGAGCAGTGTGAAGCATTGCTCCCTTATCTGGCAGTGTTCAACTTCACTCTTCTCTGTTTGTGCATGGTGGCAGAATTTGGTTTGGCTCGTGTCACTGAGGTTTGCGGTCTGAGATGCTCAGCACACCGTGATGTCTAGCAGCGTGTTGCCTTACTCCAGCAAAAGATTGTTTGGCCCTTATATGTATGGGCCTGGCAAGGATGAGCTCTGATCCATCGGTTTTCCTGGTGCTGTGATAACAAGAAGTGATTATTGTTGCTTGCACAACAATATTGGACCTTGGTGGATGTGACCTGGTGTGTCATCCTGCCCACCAAGAGGTCCTGAAGACTCTCGTCTCTTTGGAAGGACTGTCCCATGGCCAGGAATCGCATCACGCCACCATGGGTGGTGTGTGAGCACAGGATTGGGGACCCCCAGGGCCAGGCAGCCTGTGTGACTCAGAGCACAGGGACCCTGCAACGTGCAGGTGGGGACATGAGCTCTGCTTTCCAGCTGGGTGGGGGTAGAGGCTCTCATTAAAGTGCATAAAAAGAGACAAACTCCCCATGCCACCCAGCAGCAATGAGACCTGCATGGGGCAGGAGGGGCCAGCGGTGGCTTTCAGGCCACTGTGGTGGCTAGAAGGAGGATGCTTGGATCTCTTCATCTCTAGGACTCCTTGCCTTTGCACAGCTCTTCACTGTGCCACAGAGATGCCTCCTGTGCTGAATACAGATTGCTGCCACCATCCTTGTCCCCTCTGGCTGTTCCATCCTGCTCTGTGCACCCTGTCCCCAGTACCCATCAAGGCTATCTGCGTCGGGAGGCAGTTTCTGTGGCTGCAGGTTGCGGTCTCCCCCAGCACGCTGCAGGCTGCAGCACCCGGAGCCAGGAAGATAATGAGATCTTAATAGTCCAATTATACCCCATCGATTTACTCAGCACGTAATTGTTGGCGGCTGGGGCTGCCTGATGAAGCGCTCGATCGGCTGCCAGCGGGGAGGGCTGTGCCGCACCGCCCAGCCTCGGATGTTCCTTGCAGCAACCAGCTGCTCCTCCTCGAACAGGGGGCTACAGGAGCAGCCCCCCTCTCTGACTCACTGGCCCCACAGCCCAGAAGAGGCAGGCACAAGAGTGGCAGGCAGGGATTGGAGTGGGACCCCTGGCACCCTGCCCTGGCGTGGGGCTGACCCCAGGTTGACATCCCCCCTGTTGCCCTGGGGGCAGAAGGGTTGTGCATCTCCGCCTGCCACTAAAACAGGCTGACAGGAGAAGTGACTCCTGGTGGGTGACAGTTCCTGCTGGCTGAGCAGGGCTGAGCCATCAGCCGTGTCTGGCAGCCTGCACCAGGCAGTGTGGTGGCTACCAGAGGTGTGCTCAGCTGGGCTCCTGGCAGCAGAAACCAGCTCTCGAGCATCCACCTGCAGGTGTTCCTTCCTGCAGCATGGCACTGCAGGTGCATCTCTGTGCTTTTCTTCTATTCATTTCCATTTTGAGCTTGTTGTGGCCGGGAGTCCTGTGGACTAACAATGCCTAATTTGGAGGAGTCACTCTTAGCTGTGATTTTAAGCCTCCTGTTGTGATATTGCTGGTCATCCCTTGTTCTGGTGTTGTGAAAAGCAGTTAATAATGGTCTCTTTCCCCCTCACCACACTCCTTTGGACTCTGTCCCATCTCATCCAGTTCCTTTTCTGGCCTCTGCAAAGTGCCATTTCCACTATCTCACGATCTCTTTCCTGAGCAGCAGTGACTCACACTGAGCCTGCCATGCTGCACCCCGGTTTGTTTGCACCATTAGGCTCTGATGATCACCTTGTCCTGCACAAACATCAGCCCCAGGGCCCAGGGTCACAGCAAGGAGCAGGCAGCAGCAGGCAGAGCACAGGCTCCCCATGACCTTGGGGATGGCAGAGCAAGGCAGGGGTGGATGTGGTGGGAGGTCTGTCCATCCCCCTTGGCCAGGATGGAGCTGTACTGGCAGCTGGGCCAGCAGAGCCCATTAAAAATCAAACAACCTGATGTAATGCTGGGTGCATGCTGTGGGAGCCTGAACCTGACACAGGGCCCTCTCACCCCAGGGCTGGGGATGAGAGCAGGTGGCACAATGGACAAAACCCTGCCACATTACCTTGGCATCTGCTAATGCCGCGGCAGGGAAGCTATCCCCAACTTCCAGCAAGCAGCTGCCCTCCAGGACACTCCTCCTTGCAGCATCAGAGACTTGTGTCCATCACCTCGAGTGGATTGTATGGCAGGAACACATGAGTGACTTATTTCCCCCACTGCGGGGCTGTGGCTGCTGAAGTAAATGGGTGCAGCTGCTCCTTCTCTCCAGTGAGAGACAGGAGCACAAAACCCCATGGGGGCTCTGGGCTGTTGGCTACTAATGTGAGTGCTGATTTGTCTATTGATCTGCATAATGCTTTCTGTCCCTTCACACCCACCCTTGACAACTGTCAGGTGGTGCTATGAGCAGCCGTGCTGGGGCTGCCTCATCTCTCCCCGTCTCTCTGCCCTGGGCAGGATGTGCTGAGACAAACAGCATGTGTGGGGTGACCTGAAGGACAGCAGGCTGCTTAATAGCTGCTGGTGCCATGGTCCTTGCCTGGCTAGTCCTTGGCAGGCCCTTTGGCTTGAGGAAATAATGGCTGCACCCTGACATAGCCTCCTCTGGCACAGCCCCAGCGAGGTGAGGCTGGCATCTGGGAAGCACCTATCCCAGCCCAAAACGCTGGTGCTGCCTGGGGCTTCATGGCTTTGCTTGTGAGGGCGGCTGCCTTGACTGCTTGAGACCTGGTGGATGGTTTCTGTGACTGAGCTGATGTTTGAATGACTGGTGCTGCTGGAGCAGAGCTGGTCCATAAGCAGGGGCCTCTCATACAGTTTCATCACGCCAGCTGGCAGCAGCTGAAGGGTTAATGCCTTTGGCCTGAGACAGAGAGGGTCTGGGAGACCCCTGGATGCTAACGAGATTCCAGCAGGGAAGCCGGGGAAGAGGTGAGCAGCCCGCTGTGGTTCACCCGCCTGGAGCCAGCAGCCAGTCCTGGCCACGCGGGTCCTCACGGCGCGTCTCCGCAGCTCTCCCGGCGCGCTGGGGCACGACACGGGCGGCAGCTTCGGCCTGGACGGAAGCGCCGCGGTAGCCGCTGCCAAGCCGCGCTTCCTGGCGAGGGAAGCGCCGCGCCGGAGGGCTGCCAGGCCGCCCCAGCGCTCTTGGCAGGCGGCGGGGGGCTCGGAGGATGCGGGGCCAGCGCCGCTGGGAAGCAATTACCTCCCTGCTGCGTTCGGCCCTAATCCCCTCACACGGCGCGAGAAGCCGGCTCGCCAAACAAGGCTCAATCAGGTTAAAGTGTGAAGTCGGGATTAGCCGAAAGAATGAGAGCGTGGTAATAGCCCCGGCCTCCCCGCCCGGCCGCCGCAGCCCTGCTGCGGCCCCCTCCTTCCTGCCCGCCCTCAGGCCCGCCGGGCTCTTGCGGGGGAGATTAAGGCTGCCGGGGTTTGTTTGCCTGAGTGGGCTCCCCACTGGGAAGCGATGTCGAACAGTTTTGCTCGGGTGCCCCGCTAAGTGCCGGGCAGGGCGGCGCCGTGGGGGGTTGGCTCCCGCTGCAGAGCCCCTGCCAGACCCGGGGAAGCCACGTCCCTGCGCCTGGCTCCTCGCCGAGGCTGCCCGGGCACCGGTGGTGGGGCGGGGGCAGTAGGTAGTGCACCACCAACCATCATCCGTGCAGCGGGATATAAGATCTGAGCAGGAACGTCTCCAAAACCCCAACACTTGACTACTGCGGCCCAGCTAGGGAGGGAATCGTGTGGACATAGCCTGTCCACAAGGCTTTTGGGGGATGTGCAAGGAAAAGTGGGCACCCTCCTTCTGTCCATTGCACAGCCGTGGGCTAGAGCTGGACTGCTAATTAGCAAGCACCTGCTGGGTCAGAAAGCCCTATGGGAGGTGAGCCTGGGGATAGCAGTGTTCCCCATCACCTCCTCACCACTTACCATCCTCCCCTCTTTGCAAGCCCAGGAGTACCAGAGCCGTCTGCACCCTATGCTATGCAGGGAGAAACTCCAGCTGCATGGTCCTTATGGCAGAGGGATGGGAGGACAGTGGCTATTTGGATACACTGGCTGCTTGGACGTACTTGGGTTCAATAGCCAGAAACTTAAACTTGGAGCTTTAGGAAAATTCCTGGAAGAGAATCCAGAAAAGGCAGAAAGGGTGTCTGTGACAACAGGACAAGGGCTGCTTTCCTTTTCCTTCCTCTGTCTGTGCCCATCCATTGATTGGTCCTCAGCAGAGCTGTTGGACCTGTCAGTGCTCATGGTCACTGCTGGAAGCTGGCACTCTGCATGTGATGGCAGTGACTCACTTGTACTTGGCAGGGTGTGAGGTGGCACCGGCGCAGCAGCCGAGGGTGCTGCAAGCCGCATGCAGAGCGAGGAGAAGCCGTGCCATCTGCTGTTTCTTCCGTGCCAAAGTGTAAAGCAAACATAGCTGGGAGCTATGAAACACCAGGAGGGAAGGGGCCGTGCCTTCTCCCAGCGCTGGGGCAAGGATCCCGCGGGCAAAGCATGTGTTTTGTCCTGATATTGTCAACTGTGTAACCATGCTGGTGATGTAAGCCCAGCGCCAGGCCCACCTCTGAAACCCTCACATCCAACGTCTGTCCCTCTTGGCGTCGGTACCCCCAATGGCAGCACTTCATCGGTGGCTGTCACAAAAAGCTGTGAAGGGGAGAAGCCTCACAAAGTCAGTTGCAACCTTCTAGCAGCGTTTGCCTCACGAGCTGTAAGTGAGCAGCTTGCAGACAGACGCCTGGGTTTACTCCCCGGGCGCAATGGGACTCCCATGTGCTGCGAGTGGAGAAACACGAGCGACGTTTCCATTAGGGAAGCAAACAAGCTGCAGGCAGGGGCTGCCTGGGCAGGCAACAGTGGAGCTGGGAGGGGAGTGCAGAGCACCAAAGTCTGGTGGGTGCTCCCAGGCTTAGCTCCACTGCAACTGGTTTAATGCTGGAGAGCAGGCAGCTAAGAGGGAGTGCGATGCATTGCTAGGAAGAGTGGTGAAATCCGTGTGGAGTTTTCCAAAGGGTTTTCTAGGAGCTTCCTTCTACTGGGACCCAAAAGGGAAAAGGGGTTTGGGGGCAATGCTGCATTTTTCTGCAAGGTCAGTGCAATTCCGGGGGGTCCCTGGGCTCATTGCGACTCCAGCAGAGGATAAGAAGGTATTTGCTGGTGTTTTCCTCTCTGGAGAGTGCAAGGCGACCCCGATCCCTTCAGGCAGAGCAGGCAGCGCAAGCAGAGTGGCTAGTGCGAGCAGAGCAGGCAGCGCAAGCAGAACAGGCAGCGTGGTCCAAGCAGCGCGGTCAATGCTGGCAGAGTCGACGGCTCTGTCCGGGCAGCCTGGCAGTGCCGCCCCGCGGGTAGCGGGGAAACTGCGGCTGCTGCGCGCCCGGCTGCTGGCCGGGGAGCGGGGCTTCACTCTGCCCGGGAGCGCGGACCCCTCCAGAGGCGGCATCTCCCTTCCTCTGCTCCAGCAATGGTGCTTTAGCGGCCGGGTTTGGTTCCTCAGGAGCGACGCAGAGCCATGCACCAGCCCCTGCCCGCTGCATGCGGTGCTGGAGCAACGGGAACTATATGGCAGCTCCCTGGTGGCTGGGCAAGCCCACTGTCCTTGGGTTTTCCTTCGCATGCATCTGTGCAAGCAATGCTGGTGCTTCCCTCTGGGAACATTACCCTGTTGTGGCAGTGAAGCTTTTGGCTGGGGTGAAGTCCCAATTTGGAGACCTTTAGGTCATTTGCAAGCAGCTTGTTGGACACACTGAGCCAATTTTCTGGGGCAAATGAGGGCATGGGAAGGAGGGTAGATGCTGTGCCTCCATCCTGACCCAGCACAACTGCCCAGGGATATCAACAGGGAACAGGCTTTGTAATGGTGAAGCAGAGCTGGTGAGCACTGAGTGTGAAATGCTGGCATCTAGTGATACCCCAAGCCACCTCTCAGGCTGAGATGGGGGCTGTCTGTGCTTAATCTTTGTGGGATGCCCTAGTCCTGCTGCTCACTTACCCATGGACTTGCTGCATTGGACAAAATGCTGTGTTGTGCCTCAGTTTCCCTGTGCCAGGAGGGAGCTGTGGGCTGTGCTGGCACGGGGCTGTGGGCATGCAATGCAAGTACCCACTGAGCTTGGAGCTCTTGGCCCTTGGAATGGGAGAGGGAATGGCTGCATGGAGACATGGGACACAAACACAATAGGCAGGTCCCCCCAAGGATGGGGTAACCGAAGCCAGTCTATCCAGACCCTACTTGAAATAAGATTGTTGGTCTTCATAGCCATTAAAAGCCAGCCCAAGCATGGTGGGGGATCTGACCCACTGCCAGCCCTGCAGCACAGAGCCTGTGTTGGCCCAGTGTGTCCCGGCATTGCAGAGGAGGTAATTACACAGACAGTGCTGTGTAGTGATGAAGTAATTAATGACCCGATTATTTGTGCCCTCTGAAGTGCAGGGCAAGCTCCATGGGAATGCCTGCTGGAGCTGCTAAGTGTAATTACCAGTTAATCAGCAGGGACCTGTAATTATAGCAGTCAGAGGGTATGTAAGTACAGAGGGTTTTTCCGGAGCTGTGCCCTGCTGCTCTGCTTTTTAGAGCTGGGGACAGTAGTTCCTGAGGGTTCCGGGCCACTTGAGGCCACCATAGATGGAGCTGGACTTGTCTCAGACCAGCCAGCAAGGCAATAGGCAATCGAGGACCTGAGGCCAAATTACAGTTTCCCAGAGCCTCAGGGGGATCACTGAGTGCTGGGGCATGCCCCTGCCTGTGGACACCCTGGTCCCGGGGGCCATTGTGCTTTGCAGGCACTGATCATATCGGTTTCTGTGTCTTTTTTCTGCAGGGACCTGAGTGAGAACTTTATCCAGGCCATCCCCCGGAAAGCTTTCCGCGGGGCCACCGACCTCAAGAATCTGTGAGTCCTGGCAGGGATGGGCACTAGGGAGTTTGGGATCAGGTCCAGTGGCAGGAAACATCGGGAGCTTCCTGTCACTCTCTGTCTGGGCTGTCCCAGTAATGCTTCCTCTGTCTTCTTCCTTCAGGCAACTGGACAAGAACCAGATCAGCTGCATTGAGGATGGGGCTTTCCGTGCCCTGCGGGGTCTGGAGGTCCTGTAAGTGGCCAAGAGCTGGCTGGAGCCTCCAGCGTGCAAGCCCCATGTGGGTGAGAGTGTCCCTGGGTGCTCCCCACTCACAAGACACTGCAGGCACACTCTCCCATTTATGGCCTGGCTGCCCTGACCTGTGCCCCTTTGCTTTCCTGCAGGACCCTGAATAACAACAATATCACTTCCATCCCTGTCTCCAGCTTCAACCACATGCCCAAGCTGCGGACATTGTGAGTGCCAGGGCCATGGGGGTAGGAGGAACCCCCTGGGCTGTAGTAGGATGTCCCCAGCTCTGCTACTAGTGCTGGCAGCATCCATGGGGAGGGGATTGAGAGGACACTCCTGCAGTGTATCCCCAAGCACTCCCAATCTAGGTGGCCTTGAGAACTGGCACAGATGCTCTCAGGCTCCTCTGTGTCCTCAGTGTACCTTTGTGCTGAGCCAGGCTGGGGCAGCTGGAGGGCAGTGGGGTGTTCAGGAGCTGTTCTCCGGGCACTGACTGCCCTATCCGCCCGCAGTCGCCTGCACTCCAACCACCTCTTCTGCGACTGCCACCTGGCCTGGCTCTCACAGTGGCTGCGCCAGCGCCCCACCATCGGGCTCTTCACACAATGTGCTGCTCCAGCCCAGCTCCGTGGCCTCAACGTGGCTGAGATACAGAAGAACGAGTTCAGCTGCTCCGGTGAGGGGGACAGGAGGCAGTGGGTACCAGGGCAAAGACATGGAATGGGGGGACAAAGCTGATCCCATTGATGCAGCCCACCTCCACTTTGCCACATGCTGCAGCTCAGAGCCTGGATATATGTGTTGGGCTTTGCTCGGGTCAGCACTGTCCCTGGTGTGGGGACACCATGGGGACACCACCACCCTCTCAGTGTGACAAAAGGTGCATCAGTCAGTGCCGTTGGAGCTGTGTACCTTTCACGTGGGCTTGGGGTGCACCAGGACCTTGTGCACCCACTCAAGGGTGCCACAAGCTGTCCCAGCAGGCCAGGCTGTCACCGGGCTCCATTCTTTGGGGTGCTGCCACCCATCTGCCTGGCCCAGCTCTTTTCAGCTCCCATGCTGGTTGCTTTCCCACAGGACAAGCAGACTCCGCACGTGCCCAGCTCTGCAGCTTGTCCTCTGGCTCCTGCCCGGCCATGTGCACTTGCAGCAATGGCATCGTGGACTGTCGGGGCAAGGGGCTGACGGCCATCCCTGCCAACCTGCCCGAGACCATGACAGAGATGTGAGTACGTCCCCACACCGTCATCACTGGCTATGGGTGAATCAAGGCAGTGGGGACATGGGGACAAGCCCCACGCTCAGCAACCCCATGGGGCAGCAGGCCTTTCTTGCCCTTCTCCCATGCTGCCCAGGTTTAGCCCCGGATTTAACTGCATTAAAAATGTAAATAGAGAAATAATCTCCTTAGGGGAATCCAATTATGGTGCAAAGCCCCCACTGGGACGGCATGCAGAGCACATGGGGGCAGCAGGCACCCCCAGACCCAGGGTGCTGGGAGGGAGGAGGTGCTCCCTGCATCCCAGCCAGCACAGTACCCCCATCCATGGCTCCCCTCACTGATGGAGAAAGCCCAGACCACGGGCTGCAAGTTGTCCCTGGGGTGAATGGTAACACTCTGGTAGGGTAACTTACTGCAAGCTTGAGGGTCTTGCAGCTCTCCAGCTCTGTCAGTGGGACGCTGTGATTCAACCAGCTCTACAGCCCTCATCTGTCCCTCTTCTCTTTGCAGACGCCTGGAGCTCAATGGCATCAAGTCCATCCCCCCCGGTGCCTTCTCGCCCTACAAGAAGCTGCGGAGGATGTAAGTGTGCAGCTCTTGCCAGCTCACCCTGAGCCCCAGCACCCTTCACACTTGTGTGTGAGCCCACAGGCCCCCACTCCGATGGGCTTGGGGCACTTGGTGTGATGTGGGTGCCCCACATCTCAGCGCTGGGATGGGGCCTTGGATACCCTCAGCTCTGTATATTGAGGGCAGGAGGTGGACCCCTGGGCACAGCAGGAGGATGGGGGCATGGGGCAAAGAAGAGGGGACCACGCCACCTTCACCTTTTGGTTTTCAGAGACCTGAGCAACAATCAGATCTCAGAGATCGCCCCTGATGCCTTCCAAGGACTGCGCTCACTGAACTCCCTGTAAGTGCCTCCCACCGGGGTGTGTTGGGTGGTGTGGGGTGGATGTGGCATGCCCTGAATCATGCCCCACACCACTCCCCACCATGTCTCTCACACCAGTCTCTCTCTCCCAGGGTGCTGTATGGCAACAAGATCACAGACCTCCCAAAGGGTGTCTTCGGGGGACTTTTTGCCCTGCAGCTGCTGTAAGGCGCTGGTGGCTGGGTGGATGCTCTGTGGGGACACCAGAAAGCAAGTGAGGTCCCCAGCACCCATGGTGCAGTGAAGAGGGTCCTCAGGCTCACCTCCCTCCCTGCCAGGCTCCTCAATGCCAACAAGATCAACTGTGTGCGAGCGGATGCCTTCCAGGACCTGCAGAACCTCTCGCTACTCTCACTCTATGACAACAAGATCCAGAGCCTGGCCAAGGGCACCTTCACCTCCCTGCGGGCCATCCAGACCCTGTGAGTACCCGCACCAGCTCTGATGCCCGGTGGGCGCCTGGGGGGAAGCATCTCTCTTGGGTAGCCAGAGCTGGAGCTGGTGGTCACCCACTGTCCGTGGTGCAGGCACCTGGCCCAAAACCCCTTCATCTGCGACTGCAACCTGAAGTGGCTGGCAGACTTTCTCCGTGCCAACCCCATTGAGACCAGTGGTGCCCGCTGTGCCAGCCCCCGGCGCCTGGCCAACAAGCGCATCGGCCAGATCAAGAGCAAGAAGTTTCGCTGCTCGGGTGAGAGCCATCCCCATCCCCGTGCTGCGCTCAGCCCTGCCACAGCCTCGTGTCCATGTGCTCAGGGTGACGATGTGCTTTTTATTCCACAGCCAAAGAGCAGTATTTCATCCCAGGTAAGAGGAGGAGCCACACATGTGTATGCATGGGTGTGTGCATGGTGCCCTTTTGGCCAAGCTGCCTGGAGGATGGTTGTGTTGGAGCCCCACGATCTGGTCTGACACTGCATTGCCCGTCATTTCTGATTGCTGAGTTCCCAGGTGCTGCAGTAACAAAACTGCTGGGTAGCAGGACATGTTCCAGCATCTCCCCTTGTGCTGTTATCCAGATGGGCACAGAGGTGTCCATGCAGTCCAGCTCTGGTTGCAGGAGAGGAGAGGGTGGTGGGTAACACAGCACCCTGTGTGCCCAGGACAAATACTGCTGCAGATAAGATGTTTTGGGCATGGAGAGGAGTAATTTGTGCCTAGCCCTGGGATGAGGGGAGCTGAGGAAGAGCCCGAGACCAGCTGGGGGTGTGAGAGGAGCAGGAGGGGGAGGGCTGGCACAGCTCTGGTGCCTCTGCCCATGGGACCCCACGCTGCCTTCACCGGTGCACAGGGACAGAGGATTACCAACTGAACAGTGAGTGCAACAGCGATGTGATCTGCCCCCCGAAGTGCCGCTGTGAATCCAGCGTGGTCGAGTGCTCCAACCTGAAGCTCACCAAGATCCCAGAGCGCATCCCACAGTCCACGGCTGAGCTGTAAGGGCCTCCTCCCTCCCACCCTGCTTTCCCTCCTGCGGCCAGAGCATCATCAGTGCTGGGGTTCGGTTCAGGGTTGGTCTGTGCCGGGCCCTTTGCAGCCACCTCCTGAGCTCTTTTCCCTGCTGCTCACCCCAGGCGCCTGAACAACAATGAAATCTCTGTCCTGGAGGCCACTGGCATCTTCAAGAAACTCCCACATCTGAAGAAAATGTGAGTATCAGGCAGGCACAGCTCCATCAGGAGTGCCTGGGGGCTGGGAAGGCACATGGGGTCCTGATGCCAGGGCAGCCTCGAGTGTGAAACTGGGGGCATGTACCAACCCAAGGGTCACCTGAGGAATTTGCCTTCATGGGGTGCTCAGCGGGACCTGGGAGAGGCAGGTTTCAGGTCGAGGTTGGGGCAGAGCCCCCTGTCCCAGCCCGCTTTCCCCTCTCCACAGCAACCTCAGCAACAACAAGGTGTCAGAGATCGAGGATGGGGCATTCGAGGGGGCATCCTCGGTCAATGAGCTGCACCTCACCGTCAACCAGCTGGAGTCTGTGCGGAGCGGCATGTTCAGGGGCCTGGATGGGCTGAGGACCCTGTGAGTGCCTCTTTCTGCATGGGGACAGGAATGGAGACGTCCCTGCTCCTTGCTTCTCTGCCCTGCCTGTGATCCTGAGCTGGTGTTGTCTGCATCGCTGCTGGGCCAGCTCAGGAGTGCCTTATCCATCCACTGGCTGTATCCAGAGCGGGGGGGCAGGTTTTTGCTATTCAGGGCCTGGCTCAGCAGCAAGGTGGGCACAGCCCAGGCACTGCTGAGGTGGGTTCCCCCATGGTGTCTGCCTGGGTCATTAGGTGCTTTTGTCCCCTTCCCTCTGCAGGATGCTGAGGAACAACCGCATCAGCTGCATCCACAACGACAGCTTCACAGGGCTGCGCAACGTCCGCCTGCTCTCCCTGTACGACAACCAGATCAGCACCATCACGCCGGGTGCCTTTGACACGCTGCAGTCTCTGTCCACGCTGTAAGTCTCGGGCCTCAGCAGGGATGCTCCCAGGCTGTCCCAATCACCCTTGCCCGGTGGCTGTTCAGGTGATGCCCTCACACTTCCTCTTGTGCAGGAACCTGCTCGCCAACCCCTTCAACTGCAACTGCCAGCTGGCCTGGCTGGGGGACTGGCTGCGCAAGAGGAAGATCGTGACAGGGAACCCACGGTGCCAAAACCCTGACTTCCTCCGGCAGATCCCGCTCCAGGACGTGGCTTTCCCCGACTTCAGGTGTGAGGAAGGTAACTCAAGGGCCCTGTGGTGCCGGGGGTGAGAGGGGATCGGGCTGCTTGTCCCAGGCTGGCGCCATGATCTCCTTGTCCCAGCATCATCCTCCTGGGATGTTCAGCAGTGCCCTGTAACAGGCCGGTAGCTCAGGGGTGACCCTCAGCCCATTAATGCTTTCCTCTGATGATGCACATATTTCCCTTCCTGGTACCCAGCCCTTAGGGCTGCGTTCAAATCCCCACAAGCTGCTCTGAAGCTGGGAGAGGAGTTTGCACCCACTGTTCCTTGTGGCCCTTGTACGCAGGCAGGTCTGTGCTGGCAAATGCTGTGCCCTGGGTGCTGGCAGGAGCAGATGTATAGGCAAAGCCCACCAAGATTCATCCTGCTTCTTCCCTTCCCAGCCCCACATGGTGTTGCTGGGCAGATGGAGCAGGCGGGGAACGTGCCTGTTGAGAGAAGAGGCTTCTTTTTAAAGTTTTTTTAATTTAGAACAGCTTTTGAGCCCTCTCTAAAATATTTACAAACACATCATCATT
The DNA here is from genome assembly GCA_009867235.2 of Psittacus erithacus. Classification (NCBI taxonomy): domain Eukaryota; kingdom Metazoa; phylum Chordata; class Aves; order Psittaciformes; family Psittacidae; genus Psittacus; species Psittacus erithacus. Next base: position 53,273 of record WYDI02032165.1, read on the forward strand.
TCTTCTGCTTTCCCTCCTCCACCGCGTCAAACGCTGAAGGGTGCATCCTGTGCCTTTCCCAACGGTGCAAGATAGCATACGGTCGTTCTGGGGACGCCTCTCCCATGGGAAGGGGGAGCAATGCTGGCTCCTCCGGCTGCTCCGTGCAAGCGCTGCTGCCTCTGGGAGATGGGTGAAGGAGGTTATTTCAGGAGGATTGCCAGGGCTGAGCCCCTTCTCGTGTGCCCTCCTCTCTGCTACCCCTGGGACTGTGTTTTTGCTTGAAAATGGTGAGAATCAGAGCTGCCTGGAGCTCTCTGATTGCATCCATCCGAGTGGGCAGGCGGTTTCTGGGCGCAGGAGAGATTCCCACACTGCTGACTCTCAGCTGGGCTGAGGCTGTTGCCCACAGCTCCCTGCTTTGGGGGCAAGGGGAGATGGTTGGCATGGGAGGGGAGCAGTCCTAGGCAAGCACAAGGCATTGAGTCCAGCCTCATGTGATGCCCAAGGTGACTTTGTGGCTCCCTGTGCCCGGTGCAGGTCAGGAGGAGACGAGCTGCATCCCCCGTCCGCAGTGCCCTCAGGAGTGCACGTGCCTTGACACCGTTGTCCGCTGCAGCAACAAGCACCTCAAGGCCTTGCCCAAGGGGATCCCCAAGAACGTCACGGAGCTGTAAGTGATGGCCGAGTGCCCAGGCTCTGCCCCAGGCTTTGCAGCTCTGGGTGCGGGGGGCTCTGCTGAGCGGCTGTGCAGGTGTCGTGGCAAAGATGCTCTCTCCCACAGCACCATTCCAGCCTGGCAGTGACCCCCACCCAGCCGAGGGACCCTGTCCAGCCCCAACCCCAGCAAGGGGCTCAGTGAAAGCCTCTGCTGACTCAGGGCTACTAATGGTGATGTGCAAGGGGTTGTCACAGCAGCTGGGTCCCTGTTCTTTGCCATCTTTGGGAAGGGGCAACTGCGGTCTCCACGCAGCCCTGCAGTCCTCATCAGCCTGCCATCAGCAACAGGGACAGGGCCACCCTGCCTCTTCCAGCTCCTCAGCCCTGCTGTGCCATCACCTTTCACCAAGGCTGCAGGGATACTCTTGGCAGCTCCAGCTCCGAGCACGCAGGCAATGGGATGTGGTTTACCTGGGTGTCAGGGAGATACCCAAGCAGCCGTGCCAGTTCTGGATGTGCAGTGATGCCCATTGCTGTGAAAGGGGTTCTGCTGCTGTCTGGAATGAGGGACAGCAGCAAGTCCTGTGTACAGGTAGTGCAGACACTGGTTGTGCACATACATGTGTATAGCAGGGCCTCACACTCCTGCGCTGTCTCGCACACCCCTCCTCTCTCTGCATCCTCCACTGTCTCTCACACGTGCCTTAGGACTGGTTTCTGCTGCCCACACTCACACTGGATGTGTAAATGCAGCACATGGCTGGCTGTGCTCACACACATGGGCTGCTTGGAGGCTGTTCTGGGGACCAGCACACAGAGCTCTCCAGTGTGCCTGTGTGCTCTGACACTACCTGCCCTGCAGCCCAGGGTCCCCTGAGAGCCCCAGGCCCTGCATGCTGGGAGAGAGGTGATGCTGGAGATGCTCTTTGCAGCGCATAAGAAGGTGCACAGAAGAATCGGGGGGCAGAGGGAGGGATCTCCTGCTTCTCAGCCACCTTCAGGTGCTTTTGTTCTCCCTTGCAGCTACCTGGATGGAAACCAGTTTACTCAGGTCCCAGGGCAGCTCTCCACCTTCAAGTACCTGCAGCTTGTGTAAGTAGGCAGGAGCAGGAGGCCAGGCAGGCAGCTGGTCCCACTGCTGGCAGTGGTGGCAAGGGGCTGTCCCCATGGTGCGTGATCCTGGGGAGGGGCCTGGCAGTGTGCAGGGACCCCTGACATCCCTCTGCGTCCCTGCTCTGCACTGGGGAACAGCTGACTGCAGTGATGCTCAGCTCCTGGGTGCTCACAGCCTCTGGTGGCAGTGGGCAGGGGGACAGTGGCATTCCTGCCACCACCCTGTGTGACAGCCCTGCTGCTCTCTTGGAGGCTGTGCTGCTGTTCGCATCCCATTGTAGCTGAGCGGGCAGGGGAGCATCGAGGGCGGACAGGGCTCAGCTTGCTCTAAGCCCTGGGGTTTCTGTTTTACAGCGATCTGAGCAACAACAAGATCAGCTCCCTGAGCAACTCCTCCTTCACCAACATGAGCCAGCTCACCACCCTGTAAGTGCAGTCCCTGTAGTATGCCACAGAACTGAGCTGCGGGGGGCTGTTCCTAGGGGACCCCAAAGATTGCGGGGTGCTGGGGACACCAGGGTCTCCCCTCTCCGTGTGGGGGAAGCTATAGTTTGAGCTGACGCAAAGGGAACATGCAACCAAGGATGGGCTTCTTGCAGCACACACAGAGGTGCCCCCAGCACTGTGCTGCCTCCTTCTTGCCTTCTACAGGATCCTCAGCTACAATTCCCTGCAGTGCATCCCTCCGCTGGCCTTTGAGGGCCTCCGCTCCCTGCGGCTGCTGTAAGTACCTGCCCATAGCCTTGCACACAGCCCCTGCTGCTGCCTGTGTCCACGTGTCCCCGGTGCTTGCTTAGAGCTGAGTGCAGGCAGGCAGGGTACAGGCTGCAGGAGGAGCAAGGGGAGAAGGCTCAGCCTCTCGGAGCATATGATGCCTTTGCAGCAGTGACAGAGTGGTGGGGTCCAGCTCTGCCACCCGTGCCTGGACCCCCGGGGTGGTGGCAGCCCTGCTGGTCACAGTCCTTGCTGCTCACCCTGGAACTGTGGGCATCACAGGACCCTCTGTTCTCTGCAGGTCTCTCCATGGCAATGACATCTCCAGCCTCCCCGAGGGCATCTTTGCAGATGTCACCTCCTTGTCCCACCTGTGAGTATCTCCTGCTCTGCAGGTGCAGGGCTGGATGCATGCTCAGGAGACCTTTAAAAACCGTGAGGTTGAGCCCAGGTTCTCTGAGGGCTGAGATGCCTCCTCTCCTCGGTAGCTGGGACAGTGTTTGTGAGGCACTGATGTGCTGTGCCACCAGGTCCAGGTGTGCAGCTGATCCTCCCAATGCTGCTGGTCCTTGATGGAGGTGGTGTAGGGTCCCACCAGGTCCCCAGGGTCCCTTAACATGCAGGTGAAGCCGTGCAAGATGCTGGCACAACCATGGGTTGGCAGGGGCTGCTCTGACCCATGCCAGTGTGTCACTAGCCTCCTGCCACAGTCCTTACCTGCAGTAGCCCCAAATCTCTCATGATGCATCCTCCTCGCTCTTCATTGAGGGAGTCTGTACCCCAGGAGCACAGCCCCATACCCATCAGCGGGGGGGGTGGATTTCACTTTGTTCAGGGTGACTTTTCAGTCCCTTCCCTGTTCCTGCTGCGTAGTTCCTACCCACCCTCCGGTGGCTGGTCCTGCTCCTGGCATCCTGGGGCTCTCAGGCTGTTCCTCCAGCCTGCAGAGAGCATCTCGATTTCCAGCCCTGGCCTCCCTGTTTTGTGGGAGCAGCACTGCTCCTTCTCGTCTCCCCTGCCTCTTCACTGGTTTTCTTGCTGAAGCGCAGTGCTGCCGGTTCCCACAGAGCTGAGCTGTGTCACCAGCCGGCGCTGTTGGTGCTGTAGGACCAGGTTTGTAAGCCCCAGCAGATCTGCTGTCCCTAGTGCCTGCCTTCCTGCCTGCCATCTCCTTCCTTCATCACACGTGTCAGTCACACTGGTCCTCTACCGCTGCTGTCCTTTGCAGTGAAGGAGGATGCAAAAAGGCATTGAACTCCTCAGCCTCACACACCACCCACTGCTCCCTGCCCTGCTCTGCTGTGGAGCAGAGCAACCCAGCTCTCTTGGAGCAATTGCTTGCTCTCCCCTCATGCTGTCCACACGAGCTCTGGCTATGACCTTGCTGCTCGTCCCCAGCAGCCTGCTCTGGTGCCTCTGCCCTGCATTGTGCAGCAGAGCCGAGCCGAGGCTGTCCTCAGCTCCCATGCAATGGTTCTGATGTTTCTGCGCAGCCTCAAGCCCAGACAGCTTTGCCCAAGTGCTGGAGAGGGCCTCACGAGGATTTCTGTGTGGGCAGTGGAGGAGAGCTCCAGCACAGAGCATTGGGCCCCCCATCACATGGCAGCCCATCCAAGTGACGGAGTTGTGCCCAATCCCAAGGTTTCCAAGCCTGGTTCCCTCTGCGGGGCAGCGGGTGCAGTTTTGTCCTTCCTCCCCCTGCAGAGCCATTGGAGCCAACCCCCTGTACTGCAGCTGCAACCTGCGCTGGCTCTCCAGCTGGGTCAAGACAGGGTACAAGGAGCCAGGCATTGCCCGCTGCGCAGGGCCCCCCGACATGGAAGGCAAGCTGCTGCTCACCACCCCTGCCAAGAAGTTTGAGTGCCAAGGTGAGAGGTGCCTGTGTTGTCCGTCTGTCCATCCGTGCCCTCCTCAGGCAGGACAGCAGGTGCCACAGGGAGCCAGGCTGCCTCCTGCCCAGAGCCTGATGTTCTGTGGGTGTGGGGGACCCCAGCATTTTGTCTGTTGAGCAGCCTTGAGGAAGGGGCAGACAAGGAGGCTTGTCCCCTTACCTGGCTGGTGGCACATCCCTGGTGACTGAACACATGGCTGTCTCCAGCCCCTTGGTGGGGCAGGCTCTGCTCCCAGCTGCGGCTGCAGCTCTGACCCCGTGTTGGTCCCCACAAATGGGCACCCCTCCATCACTCTCTGTACTAAGTCCCTGGTTGTCTCTGTGCCTCCTGTCCCACAGGCCCACCTGCCCTGAGCGTCCAGGCCAAGTGCAACCCCTGCCTGTCCAGCCCCTGTCAGAACCAGGGCACCTGCCACAACGACCCCCTCGGTTTCTACCGCTGCACCTGCCCCAGCGGCTACAAGGTACCATGGTCCCTGGGGGTCCCCAGTGCAGGGGGACATGTCCCTGCAGAGGGGAAAGGAGCAGCGAGGGCTGCCTCTGGGGCTCATTGCCAGCAGGACTGTCCGCCCTCCCTGCACACCACAGTGCCCCGCTGAGTGTGATGGGGCAGGGAGAGCTGGGCATGGTGCTGTGCCACCCTCCTTGCTCCCACCTCTCCATCCCTCCCCAGGGCAGGGACTGCGAGGTGGCACTGAGTGTCTGCTCCTCCAACCCCTGCCTCAATGGGGGGACCTGCCAGCCTCAGGATGGGGAAGGAGCCGGCTTCAGGTGAGTGCTGAATGGGAACCCATGAAAGACAGGTGTTTGGGCAGCAGCCGGGATCCCCAGCATCCCTCGAAGATAATGTTTAATGCTTCCCTCCCCTTCTACGTGCTCCCTTAGGCATATAGCTGGGCTCTTGCATCCATGTGGTAGCTCCAGCCCATGCTCCTGTTCTCTGCATCCCTGCCTATGCCTCTTGCCAGCACAGCACTAGCAGGGCTGAGCACTGGCTCTGCTTCCTTATGCCCCCCAGCCCCCCTGCAGCCTCCTGGGCTGAGGTCATGTGGGACAGAGCAGGTCCCACCACCACAGAAGGCATGGGGAGGGGTAGCACAGTGGGATTTGGGGCTGGGATGTGGCGGCTGCAGCAGGGTTGACTGTGGGATGGGGCAGGATGTGGCCCGGGGTCACTGCTGCTCCCTGCAGGGCTGCCATGCCCTTGCACAACCCTCACTACCCTGAACTCTTCAGGCCATTCCAGGAACCAGGACACAATTAGTAGCTGAAAATGGATATCAGGATGGGGTGAGGAGGTGGGCTGCGCAGCTGCTGCCCCCCCCAGTGCTGAGTGGCCTCTCAGCCCGTTGTCGTGGCAACTCAGCATCCTCGCAGCCCACTGCGGCTGCCACCCTCCCTGCGCCTGCTGTGCTGCTTGTTTCACAGGAACCACCCCAAAATGCTCCATTTCCCACCCCATGACACTGCCCTGTGCCCCATGCAGGTGCCTGTGCCCAGCGGGCTTTGAGGGTCCAAACTGCCATGCCACCAGTGACCCCTGCAAGGAGCACATCTGTGAGAATGGGGGCTCCTGTGTGCCCACTGCCACCAACTACACCTGCCTGTGCCCTACCCACTACACAGGTACCCGGAATGAGGGCTAAGCATGCCAAACCTCACAGGCCTGGCCGGGGTATGTGCCCACTGCTTCTCCCTTCCCACCGATGAGGGCTGATAGTTCCTCTGCCTGCTGTCCCGCTGCCAATCACTATGGCCTCTAGGCCCAGCCACATCGAGTTTGGGTGCATCCAACTGAACCCCCACACCCTGGGATGCCCTTGGTGCCTGACTCAGGCAGGAGCTGCCTGCGGCCACAGGCTGCCATCGTGGTCCCCCATGACGATGAACAACTCGGGCAAGTGCCCGTGATGGTGCGAGCTGTGGGCTCGGCAGCTCCCTGCCTTGAGCTGAGACCCTCCAAGCTCCCCTGCCCTGCAGGGACCAGGGCTGCCCCTGTGCTCTCATTGCTCCTGGGCATCCCTGGTGTCCCCATTTCTGCCCTGCAGGGGATTTCTGTGAGCAGCTACTGGATTTCTGCTCAGCCGAGCTCAGCCCATGCCAGCATGGCTCTACCTGTGTCTCCACAAGCCAGGGGCCCAGGTGAGCTCTCCCTCCCCACATTGCTTTGTCGCAGCTGCGTGGTGAGGGAGATTTGGTTCTTGGGGGGCTGCAGCTCACAGGCTGGGAAGGGGTTATGGGGAAGGGGATGCCAGGAGGAGCAGGTACCCACTGGCACTGGGGAGAAGGAAGGGGCAGCCGTGAGCCCTCCACCTGCCCCAGGTGTGAATGTGTGCCCGGCTACATGGGGAGCAACTGCAGTGAGAACTTCGATGACTGCCAGGACCACCGGTGCCAGAACAACGCCCGCTGCCTGGACGAGGTGAACGGCTACTCCTGCCTCTGCACCGAGGGCTACAGGTACCACCGGGAAGATGGGGGACACTGGGGATAGCGGGGATGGTTACATGGCACTGTGCAGGAGGAACCAGTTCTGGCTACCATGTCCATCCATCCGTCCATTCATTCACTCCAGTGCAAGAGAAAGGATTGGGGCTGGAGGTGCTGGTCTTCAGGGAAGAAGGCTGGGGGAAACCAGCATCCCTGGGGAGGGGTCCCAGGGCAGCACTCAGCATCCTCAGATGCCACTGGCTGGAGAGCCTCCCTAGGGACCCAAATCAGGAGAGTGCTGTCAGAGCCCCATAGGGCGCTCTCCCAGCCCCATGCTTAGCAGCACCCTTGGCCCCACAGTGGCCAGCTCTGCGAGATGCCGCCCCACACCGCCAGCCAGCCCGGCCTCTGCGAGCGAGCCGAGTGCCAGAACGGGGCTCTGTGTGTGGAGCGGGGTGCCCGTGCCCTCTGCCAGTGCCTGCCCGGCTTCGGCGGCCCCAAGTGTGAGAAGCTGCTGAGCGTCAACTTTGTGGACCGTGACACGTACCTGCAGTTCACTGACCTGCAGGACTGGCCCCGGGCCAATATCACCCTGCAGGTGAGGGCTGGGGGGCATGGGGACATCAAGGGGGTGGCAATGGGGCTGCTGCCCCAGGGGTGTGGGCTCTCACCTCTCCCCTGCCAGGTCTCCACTGCTGAGGGCAACGGCATCCTGCTGTACAATGGCGACAGCGACCACATGGCTGTGGAGCTATACCAGGGACACGTCAGGGTCAGCTATGACCCCGGCACCCACCCCAGCTCAGCCATCTACAGGTACCTGCCACCCCTTCCCCACTCACCGGGGACCAGCACCCCCATTGCAGGGGCTTGGGGGGTGTCCCCGGTGACCCAGCTGTCTCCACCAGTGCTGAGACTATCAACGACGGGCAGTTCCACACTGTGGAGCTGGTGACCTTCGACCAGATGGTGAACCTCTCCATCGATGGTGGCAGCCCCATGACCATGGACAACTCGGGCAAGCACTACACGCTGAACAGCGAGGCTCCCCTCTATGTGGGAGGTAGGACAGAGGCCAGAGGGGTGACTGGGGGGCATGGAGGGGTGGTGGTAGGGACATGGGGTACATCCGTGCGTGCTGACGGTCCTGCTCTCCCCAGGGATGCCTGTGGATGTCAACTCGGCTGCCTTCCGCCTCTGGCAGCTCCTCAATGGCACCAGCTTCCATGGGTGCATCCGCAACCTCTACATCAACAACGAGCTGCAGGACTTCACCAAGACGCGGATGACGCCGGGGGTGGTGCCGGGCTGCGAGCCCTGCCGCAAGCTCTACTGCCTGCATGGCATCTGCCAGCCCACCGGCACCCAGGGCCCCGTCTGCCACTGTGAGCCCGGCTGGGACGGGCCCCACTGCGATCAGCCCCACGGCGGCCCCTGCCAGGGGCACAAGTGAGTGTCCCCGCTCCGCTGGCTACCCCACAGCAACAGTCTTGTCCTGTTGGCTGCCCTGCAGTGACCCATCTGCTCCATTGGCTGTCCTGAGGCAACGATACTGCCCCATTGGCTGTCCAGCAGTAATGGTCCTGAGCCATTTGCTGCCCAATGTGACTCACCTGCCCCATTGCATCTCTGACTGCCCCATTGCATCTCTGACTGCCCCACCACAACTGCCCTATTCCATTGGCTCATTGGCTGCCCCGCCACAATTGCCCCACTCCATTGGTTCCTCCTCACTGGCTGCCTTGTCATTACGTGCTCTTCACTGGCCACCTTCTCATCCTTGCTCTCTCCATTGGCTGCCCCTTCTCACCGCCTGCCCTGCTCACCCCTCCTGCTGGCTGTCCCCTGTGGTCCCCTGGGACTGGGTTGTGATGGTGGTGCCATACGGTGGCAATGCCACTGCCCTGAGTTGTGCGGTGCCACGTCAGACCCACGGCGTGATGGCTGTGCCATACCAGCGCCATGCTGGTCCCACACGCAGTGCCGTGCTGGTGCTACGCTAGTGCTGTGCCATGCTGGCAGCTGCCTGACAGCGTTGGGTGCCCACAGGTGTGTGCACGGGCTGTGCCTGCCCCTCGACGCCCTCTCCTACACCTGCCAGTGCCACGAGGGCTACCAGGGCACCCTCTGCAACCAGCCCACTGAGCCGCCCGATCCCTGCCATCGCCTGCCCTGTGCCCACGGCCACTGCCGCCTCACCCCGGGCGGCCAGCCCGCCTGTGAGTGCCACGACGGCTACACCGGAGCCCTCTGCGACCAAGGTAGGAGCTGGGGCGGTGGGTGCCCAGGGCGGGGGCAGCCCCATTCCGGGATGCCATTCTGAGCATCGCTGTCCCACAGAGCCGGAGTGCCGCGGGGAGCCGGTGCGGGACTACCACCAGGTGCAGCGGGGCTATGCCATCTGCCAGACGACGCGGCCGGTGGCTTGGGTGGAGTGCCGAGGGACGTGCGGGGGCCCCGGCGCCGGCTGCTGCACGGGGCTGCGGCTCCGGCGCAGGAAATACGCCTTCGAGTGCAGCAACGGCGCAACCTTCGTGGAGGAGGTGGAGAAGCCCAGCAAGTGCGGCTGCAGCCAGTGTCTGTGAGCGGCCACTGGCCCTGGCGGGCCGAGGGGCCAGCGGGGAGCCCTCCCAAGAGCCAAGGACCTCGCTTTGCCCCGCGGCCGCGGTGCTGCTGGCTGGGTGTTCCTGAACTGCAGCGGAGGAGCCCGGCGCGGGGCAGAGCTGTTGCGCCTGGAGGGTTGGGAAAAAAGAAAAAAGAAAAGAAAAAAGAAACCCCACAAAGCAAATGTGTAGATAGAGAATTTTGTGAGAACCGCAGCTACACAGGTGTGTGGATACGGGGCGGCCACTGCCCAGCTGCCCCCATCCACTCCATGCGGCACTTGGCCTATTCCCCAGTGCAGCCCCACAGCCACAGAGGGCAGCGTCTGCATCCCCTGGTGTGTCCCTGGCAACCTCATCCCCCGAGTCCAGACCAGTGAGCCGGGGACTTTTCCAACACCCGGGGCAGGAGCAGAGGGGCCGGACATGGCAGAGCATCATGGGCTGTGGCTGGCAGAGGGCTGTGCAGTGTAGCTGCCACCCTGCGGTCCTGTGAACCTGGAGCGTTGCTTCACATCCTCTCTTCTGGCAGCCCTGGACTCCCTGCTGAGGATCTGCCATTGCCCAGATAGCAGCAGCAGTGAGTACCCAAATGTCAACAGCTCCACTGCCACGGGCTGACCCACTGATGGCATCCGTGGGCTGTCTGCTTGCCAGCGAGGATCCAGGGGGCTTGGGTACAGCTCCAGCCCATTGCAGTGGCACAGGTGCCATGGAGCAGGACCAGGGTGGTCCCAAGCACACTGTGTGGGTCACAGGCAGCTGTGTGCAGATTTCTGTGAGGGTCCCAGCACCAGCCCTGCCGCTGTGCCATTAAGACGGAGGCTCCAAGTACCCTCAGCCCAGCTGGGTAGCTTTGCTCAGAGGTGTGGGGCAGCACAGACACCCCTTTCCTCCAGGCTCAGCCCTGTGGAATGGGCTTTGCAGTTGGGCAATGGTGCCCCGTGTACCCCTGGCCCAGCCAGCCAGGGTATGACAGCTGGGGTGCGGGTTTGCCATGCCCATCACCGGGACCTCAGCCTCGTGGGCGCCGGGGCTGCCTGAAGAGGCTGAAGATGCAAAAACTTGGAGCTGACACTGCTGCCATGACAGGTCCCACCAGCTCCTGGACTCGGGTGCTGATGCTCGGGCAGCTCCTCTCCAAAGTCAGCAGTGCTGGGGTACACACCGTGGGACCAGGCCCAGCACCGCTGCCAGTGCGGCACGAAGGACCCCATGGCGGGGTGCTGCATGCACCCAACTTCCACAGCAGCATTACTTCTCTGCCTGTGAGGGCCAAGGATGGTGGGTGCCGGACCTGGGACACTGCACGCAGCTGGACAGCACGTCACCATGTCACCAGGGTGGACAAACTCATCCCAGGGCTGCAGCACCAGGTCTCTCCAGTGCACTGCTCCAGCACATCAGCTTCAGGTCTGCACCGCCGGCTGTGAACAGGCTCTGGGCATCTCCACTGTGTGCATCCAGCTCTGTGGGTGCCATCACCATCCCTGCTCACCAACGGCATACAGGACATTCCCGCCACCAAGGGGATATGTTTCTGCCATCAACGCCCTCTCCACAGGAGCCCCCTCTGCCACACAGAGGAGCCAGGACGTGTCTCATTCTGCCCATGGCCCAGCTGGGGCTTGGTTGTGTTGTGTTTCTGTTCTTGCTGTACGCTAACCGCTAAAGTATCTCTTTATACAGAATACTTACAGATTCTAATATATATTTGTATTTCATTTTGTTATAGTATTTTTATATGTTCGGGGTCAACAAATGATGTTTTCTTTTTGTTTACAGATGCTACTGGGCAGGAAAATGACGGTGGCTTTGTTTGGCCTGTGGGGTTTGTGTGTGTCACTGTTGAAGACGCTGGTTTGTACTAGGCTGGTGAGGGAGGCGCTGAGCATCCTTCCACTGGCAGAGGCTGTATTGTTTTAGGAGATGTTTGATATTGTCTATGTTGTCTTCCATGTGAACATGACATTTATTCATTCAGAGGCTTGGCCTCTTCTTTCCTGGAGGGGAGAAAGAGGTAGCTGGTGCTGGGGAGCTCCTGGGCATATGAGGAGATGGCACAGGCCTGGGACAGTTGGTCATGCCATGGATGATGGGGCAGCCCTGGCCACCTTTTCGGGCCAGAGCATTGCCCACATAGAATCATGGAATGAATTAGGTTGGAAAAGACCTTCAAGATCATCAAGTCCAACCATCACGCCAGGACTGCCAAGACCACCACTAAACCATGTCATTACATGGTGCAGGGATGTGCATCCTTGGCTGAGGGCTCATCACTGGGGAGAGCTGGGGTTATCCGTTCAATGCCTTGCAAAAGGAGCCATTACTCCCTGGGTCATGAGTGGGGCAGCATGAGAAACCACAGGGCTGGGTGCCCGCTGCCATGACAGAGTGGCTGCGGGGGACACAAGGCACCTATAACTCTTTGGGGTGAGGAAGGGGCATGCTGGGCAGCAGTCCTCAGGAGCACCGAGCGGTTGCACTGTTTGTCCCATAGATCCGTGGCAGAAAACAGCACCACCAGCACGGGAGCACTCAAATCCCACCTGGCATTTATACCCCCCTCCAGAGAGGGGAGTCCCCTGCTTCGTGCACTCACTCACCTTGGCCCTTCCCCAGTTATCACACCAAACACATGTTGATATCAAAGAAATGTTTAATAAGCTGCAATAAAATACGGACCTTTAGAAAGCTCATAGGGTGAATATCAACAGTGGGGGAAGAAAAGAAAACAAGGTGGTGGGGATCCTTGAGGAGTTCAGATCTGAGTCAGGGACCTTTTACCTGGAACAAGAACACAACTTCTTCCATAGGCTAGGATGAAATAAAAGACAGGAGCACAGAGTTCACAAAATGTCAACATTTAGAGAGTCGATACATATTCAAAGTTCAAATGACCCAGCTCTTATAGCTATACATATTGATTTAAAGCAACTTAATATAACTTTATTTTCTTTTTATATATACACTTTCAAAGGTTCGTCAGGTGAGGTATGTAAACATTATCTAATGGAAACCCCTCTCCACATTTCCAACCGAGAATTCACAGCAGACAGTTCATTTTCCCAACTCGCCATGCAGTACTTCCTGCTCCTCAAAGCACCTGGGAATGCTGTCCCAAGGCACAGCCACCGGCTCCCATTTCCCACCGCTGGTCTGTACAGTTCACATTGCTTAGGCTCAAACATACAGTACCGGACAGGAGGACTTTTCAGCTCAGTGTCTGAAATTCATACAGAAACAAACAGAGAAACAAAACTCTCCCGGGGAAGCAGGCACAGATGAAGGAAACACACTGGCCATCAGGGTGGAGATAACAGTTAAACAGTGAGTGTCTTGAGTAAAAGAATCATTGGGGTGTTGTTGCCTTTCTTCCTTTGCTTTCTGTTTTGTTTTTACACGCCTGCTCCAAGAGCAAAGGAGCCATAGGGATGGTGAGGGGTCCTGCAGGGCCAGCACCCAGCAGCACTCCCCATGCCACCCTCCAAAGTCAGAGACCCATCACCATAAAAGCAGCAATGACCCCGCTGATGCTTCCCCACACAGCAAACAGCTCCAGGCAAAAAAAGGGGCTAAAAAAAACAAAGAAGAAAGCTCCAAACCCCCTCAGGGAAACCAGGCAAATGACCTCGAACCGCATAGGAGAGTTCAAATTGCAGCATGGCAAGCACACGACCTTCTGGAGCCCGCACTGGGACTGTAATGGTGACAGTGGTGCACTCCCTTGGGTCACCTGTACCCACAGGAATCACAGGAGCCCCGAAGGCAGCCGCTCCCTGCAGGAAATTCCCTGCAGGAGTTTGCTAACGGACCTACCTACCTTACCCTGGCCGTTTGGGGGGGGTTCCTTGGGGGTGAGGTAGCCCCCACCTCCTGCATCGGTGGGGATCCCTAAGCCAAGAATCCCCACATATGCCGTGCTGGACCGAGCCCCCGCCAGGAGAGGGGTTATTCCCACCCGGCCCTGAGCCCCTGCCATTGAAACAGACATTATTACTACAAATCTTATTGCTTGCAGTGCCCCCCGCCCCGGGGAACAGCCATGGGAGCAAACTGCTTCCCCAGGGACCGTGGCCGTCGACCAGGCTTGACATCATCAAAATGAGATGAAGAGAAAGAGTTAATGCTTCAACTTTGATGTGACGTTAAAAACCCAAACCGAACACCACCACCACCCCCCACCCCAACCCATCCCGTCCCCCCCCCACGCAGTAGCCAGCCCTTTGGTTGCGGCACGCTGGGCAATAAAGCCCCACCAACCAACACACCAGTCAGAACAAGAACCTGTGGAAAGCCCATGAAATAAATATCTTTAAAAAACTATTTACAATATCAGATCTGTGAGCATGAAGTGAGAGAAAAATGCTTTTTCCTGTCCCAAGAAAAGCTTAAAAAGTAGGTTAGCATCCTGCTGCCTAGCACAACACTATCTTACATGGCACCTACACATAATATATATTCACATTTCATTTTAAAATTAGGTACTCTTACAAACAGACTTAGAAAACATTGGCTAGCAACGCAGCCCGAGGGACCCACGCCACGAACGCCGGCCGGCTGCATCCCAGCTCCTCCGGCTGCCCCCAAGCTGCCAACGTGCCCTGAATCAAAACCACCAGCTGCCCCCCACTGCCCTTCAGAGAGAGGGTGGAAGTGCTCGTGAAGGAGAGGGCTTGTCCGCGGGGATGGGAGGAGGAAGGACGGGGACTGTGATTTCTGCTAAGCCTAGGGGTGAGCTTAATACAAACAAGAACTCCTGAGAACATCTTAGAACAGATGGATTCATTTCACAACCACCAAGCTAAAGGATGGGCCAAACAGATGCTACAATACACAGGGGGAGAGGTGGGGACGCGCGCGGTGTGGGGACATCGTAGCTTCATGGTTTGCTCGCAAAACCTATCATTACAAGGAAAGCTGCAGTGGCTTTCCCTGGCAGGGGTGAGCCTGCCTCTGCCTTGCTCCTGGGCCCGGGAATGTGGATCCGAGGATACCTTGGCTGGGGCTCAGCCCTCTTCCCCTGGCAAAACCGCTGGCAGTGTAAAGGTGGGAGCACCTCCCTGCTGCCCCAAGGCACTGCCATGCCTACAGGAGGCTGGGAAACACAGCTTTCCCAGTGGCCTTCAACTGGGAATGTGGTGAGGCTGAAAGAATACGAGCTGGAGAAAGAAACTGTCCATTAGAAAGTGTTAAAAACAGGGCAGCGGTGCATCCGTGTCCTTCTGAGATTACATTTCTGTTGTCCTAGGATGTTACTAGGGGCTGGAAGAGCTTTTGGGAACACTGGCATTTCCAGCAGTGCCGTGTGAGTGGCTGGGACATGGGCCTGGCTGGAACTTTGCGCATCTGCACACCAGCAAAAAGAGGCTTGGTCAGCTCATCAGCCTCCTCAGTCCAACGCCACACAGCTTTCCCTGGCATGGCTGGGACAGGGGCGCAGAGAGCAGTGGGAACAAGTTCATCCTGCCCTCCATCACATGGAGAACGATCAGTAACACAGCAGAAAGTTTGCTGCAAGCACCAGGACCAGCACGCCAGCTCTTTGGAGGAGGTTTGCTGCAAATGTGTCTTACTGATGCGTAGGCAGCTGAACACAGAAACACCACAGCACATGTGAGCAAAACCAGCCTGGTGAGTGAGGAATATAAACATGTGCACACCTTGGATGTACTGTGCACACCTTGGATGTACTGCACACACCTCATCAGCAGAGAAACCCATCCCAGGGACGGCACTGCTAGACAAGAACCTAACAGCGACAGACAGAAGGAGCCATCCTGGGCACAAACTGCAGCTCTCAAGCCCAACAGACAAACCTTGACTCTGAGCTCACAAAACCAGCCCCTCACAGAGGTTAGGTAAAATGGGTGGCTCCTGACCCCGTGAACTGTGAAAATGCTGAGCTGCCAATGAGAAGGTGAGAGAGGAAAAGGTAACCATGCAGATGAGAAAGGGGGGCTGGCAGCAAAGGGACAGTAAGGACATTGGTGGAGGTGCTGAGCTAAGATGCTGCTCGCAGCACATGCACCAGGGAGCTGGGATAAAGACTAGTTGCAAGAATAGGTTGAGAAATTGGCCACCAAGGAAAGCCAAAGTAATAGAAAAAGGAGGGGTCTGTTTTGTAGGACACAGCCCTTGCGCTGAAATCCGGAGCTGAATAAGCAGAGCAGGGAGCTGTGGTGTGGCCCAGAGGAGAGGAGCGCAATGAGGCTGCGGAGCTGAGGATGGCACTGTGGTAGTGCCAGTGGGCAGATGCGCACCGTAGCAAACAGAAATGCGCCTGATGCCTGTCTGTAATAAGGTGATAAATCATGTTGCTGATTTCCTTCCATTCGTTAAGATCATCTGCAGGTCCCTGTGCATCCCTTGCATTGTGTAGAAGCTGCATTTACTGGAAACAGGCTGCTCTAAAGCAGTGGCTGTGCCTCAGTAGCACACCTCACTGCTGCCTTGCTGTACAGTACAGAAACGAGTAGTGCATGACCTAAGGCATTAACAAAGAGCAACAGGTTATATATATGGCAGTACCGCTACTCATTTTTGTGTCTCTTGTGTACTGTTCTAGCTGAAACATGGCTGCATGGAGAGAGGAAACTGGGAAGTAAATTGAGAAGAGAGTAATGCAACATTAGGACTGATTGGGAAAAAAAAGAAAAGAAGAAAAAATTCAAACATCTGAGCACTGCCAGAGAAACTGGAGCTACCCAAGCAATAGCATACTGCCAGGCAGTCACCTCACATGCAGACCCTTCCATTTGCTAGCAAATTGCAGCATTGCTCCTTCCTGCCCCAGAATAAAGCGCTCACAAAAGCAAGTGGAAAGCACATTAAAAGCAGGTCTTGTAGTCTGCAAGACCTGGCAGTTACTACTTATGTCAAGTGGAGAATGCACACAGGAGAGGCAGAAGGGCCAAGACAGCATCTCCAGGAGCAGTGACAGAAAGGAAAGGAGCCCAGCAAGGAGCTGGGGGTTTCTTCAGAGCAGAAAGCCTCTAGGCTGTTCTAGAGATGACAACCACCCCTGGGGCATCCTCCCCTGGGGCAACCCAAAGGATTGCACAGATCCGTAATTCAGAGAACTTCTACAAATGCACCAGTATTCCCACCTGGAGAGGTCACGCCTGAGTACTTGCTGCAGCAATTCAGCCCTAGCTGATGGCTTCACCCTACCTATCCTTGGCAAATATCTCCATAAAAGCTACCTGCATGAGTTAAAGCTGCAGGTGCTTTGAGTCTCAGGCCATGCTGCCTGCACACTTCCCAGCATGGCTTCACCAACCTCGCTCCCTCCTGGAGACCTGTGACTCCCTGCCTTCAGCATAGAAAATCTCAACACAACCTAGCCATACAGCAATACAGGTGAAAACTTCAGACAGAGACTGGAAGTTCAAAGAGGTGGAAGGAAAATGGATTTCCACCAATGGCATCTCTGATTTCTCCACAAAACAGACCCTAGCCATTCCTCTCTGGAGTTGATGCCTGGCAGGGACACTGCCGGGAAGCTTGGCATGCTGCTCCCACCACCACCTAAGCCGAGCAGCACACACTGAACTGGGACAGATTCTGCTGTGCTCCCAACACCAGTGTGATGCCTGCCATCACCCAGCCTTGCCATGCTCAAGCCAAGGAGTGCAGGGGAAGCCCTAGTACACAGGAAGACAGCCAGGAGGCTGCAGCAGCAGCATCCAGTCTAAAAAGCTTCACTTGCTTTGTCAAGGATGGCAAAGGCTGGGGAAAGGGGGGTTTGCTGCAGAATGGCACGAGAACAGAGGTAAGAGGGGTGCTTGCACACATGACTAGCCCAAGGTAAGGAGGGGAAATTCCAGGCCCACATGCCTGCAGAGAGTCTGCCTCAGCTAGAGGTTAGAGGAGGACCACAAGTATGTATGGAGAAGCAAGAGGGAAAGACAACCTGTAAGAAAGGTACAGATCAGTCATGCAACTGCCATCAGTGCCCTCCTGCCTCACATCTCTCCTGAAACGCTTCTATATCTTTTCTGATGGAATGTTTGACATATTTAATGCATGCAGTAAAAATTAAAGTAATAGATAACTTCATAGTAATCTGTACAGGGACTGACAGGCTAGATTTAATCACTGCCTAGCTGTTCAGAGAGTTAACTTATTCTAGCATGATTCAAAGGAAAGGTAAAGGATTTTATGGGTTTTTCTTTTTACAACAGCCATTTCGTAGTTAAGAGGAAAATGTGCTGCAGCCTTGTTTGCGTCAGTGCAGGGGGAAGGGAATACCTGCAAGACAGCAAGAGGTGCTCTGCAAAGGGCGTGCAAATCTCGAATGCCTGGTTTCATCCTCCATACTGAATGGGTACAATGAAAGCTTTAAAAGATGATTATCTGCTCTCCAGCTCCAGTCCATGGGCTTCGGGATCTGGAGTTCAATGCCAACTGTGAAAAGCAGTTCCTGTTGCAGCTGAGCCCTCTCTAACCTCTGCCCCCAGGGCAGCATCTCCTGAATGCATGCCCTGCACCAGAGCCTTGCTCAGCAAGGACCACCAAATGGCTGTTAAAGGTCAGGTCACCCCAGAGCCTGCAGTGCCCTCTCCAGCACTTCTGCTCCCTGCATCAGGATCTGTGCAATTGGGCTTTGAGAAGCTACAGAGATGCAATGGCTGAGCAGGGTCCTTGCTCTGGGCACAGACCGCAGCAGTCACTTCTCAGCCACTGATCATCAGCAGAGCCAGCACAGCCACATGCTCTGTGTACTTGTAACAGGTCTGTCTCAAAGGTGTCGTGCAGGGCAGAAGCTTGGCTGCTTTCAGGCTCCACAGCACCAGACACAAGCAAGGACAAACCAACTGCACCTTGCCAGTAAAGGGATGAAATGCAAATTACAGTATAAAATAGATTTAGGTCAGTCCCTTATCCCAGCCCTATTCCAACTGCAAATTCTGGCTTTAGGAAGACACTAGGAAAGATGTGCACAAAAGGACAGGGTGAGGGCCAGGGCTCCTCTTCTGCAGAGCACCAACATCAGAAGGAGCTTGGGCACATCAAAAGGGAGAGATTCAACCTTTAGTGAAGCACTGTGGAAACTGCTTTGCCACCAGGGACCACAGAAATCACCACAAGGGCAGCAAAATGGGAGAAGAAAGTCTGTCCAAACACATGGCATGGCATGACCAATTCATCCCTGAAGCCAGCAAGAATTAAAGACGGATGCAGCCCAGCGTGCCCACCTGGCAGCAGTGGATGCAGCAGCCTGGTACCCAGAGCCCCTGAAGCATCTCCCCTGCTGTCTGAGCAGGACCCCCAGCCCATGGGCGGTGCCATGGGGGAGTGAGGCAGCCATCAGCAGTACACACACCAGTAGCAGGTATCAGTACGGGACACCAGCAGCTGCTACTAACAAACCAACAAAGGACAGATTTGCCTTTCTCTCCCTCAGTGATGGGAAATGGTTTTGGTTTTGCTTTAAATGCCACTAAGAAGACAGACAGAAGGAGGACTCTGAAGGAAAGGGAAATGTTTGTGTGCACCCAAAGACTGCGAAAGCTACTTCATGTGCACGGTGGTGGTTTTCTTTCTGCTACAGTACAAGTGCTTGTGCCTCAAGTATAAAACGCAAGCCTCCAAATCACACAGACGAGCTTCTTATTTTTATTTTTAAAGTGATAAATAAGGCACTGTACTTTTAACTAAAACTGCCTGGTTCTGGGTTTAAAAAAACCCAAGGAACGTCCAAACTGTAGAAACTTCCTTCTGAACAGCAGAGCCAGACAGGCCGACCTCTTCTCTGTCCAAGACACATCTGCCGATGCCTAAAATCATGGGCATTATCCTTTAGCTGCGGATTTTTAAAGGCTTGCTACAGCTTATAAAAGCAGCTTTAGTTAATGCATGATAAAGGGTTACTACTGTACATTGGGTTGGTACATGGCTACCGGTTCTTTGCTATTTCGGGTCCAGTCGTGAGCGTTTGCTGTGTGAACAGTCCACTTTTGTCCTCAGCTTCCTCTTTCCCTGCGACCCACTGCTCTCCTGCATCTTCTTCATGGACCTTGTGAGGGTCTTCCCACCGCTGGGCTTCTTGTTGGCCATCTTCTGTGACCGCGTAGAAGACTCCCCCAGGGGCTTCTGCTTCGGGGACTTGGCCATCTCCTCGTGGCCAGTGAGCAACACGGCCCGTCGGCTCGTGTTCTCCTTGCCCTTCCGCATGGGGAGCCGCACCTTCTCCAGCTGCCTTTTTGGGGCTCTCTTCTCTTTCAAAGACATCTTTCTAGCCAGCTTATTGCTCCTCTCCATGGCAGCCTGCTTTCGGGTGGCAGGAGCTTTTGTGCTGACCTCTGAATGCTTTATTTTACTGGCCTTCTTGGCAGGCAATTTGTCCTTGGTGGAGGAGCCGGACCGCTCCTGTGTACTCCCACTCTCCTTCAGCGTCCTCTTCTTCCTGCTGAGCTGGAGGTCAGCCTTGGGTGAGGGGTCCTCCTGGAACCTGCTCTTCCCCTTACGTCCCTTCCCTGTCCCATCCACTGAAGTAGATTTAGCAGGAAAGGCGTCTGCTTTGATCTGCAAGGCCAGCTTTGGAGACATCAGTGGGTTGATGCACACGCTCTTCCTGCTCTGCTTGCTCTCCAGGGATGGGTGCTCCCCTGGGCCATCAGTCTTCTTCTCCACCTTCACCATGCGGTGCTGGGCTCGCAGCTTGCCCCGCAGGTTGGAGTACTTGCGCAGGATCCTGGTGCTGGCCTGTGTGGGCAAGCTGGAGGCAGGCTGGATGGTTTTGTCTTCACTCAGGTCCTCAGTGCTGGCATTGGTGGGAGACGTCTGGCTGGGAGTGGTGGCTTCCTCAGCCTCTGCTTTATCAGCGTTCTCCCGAATTTTGGCCCAAAGCTTTTGGTTCTTCAGGTTATTCCGAGCCGGGGTAGTGGCAGCGAACTTCTTGAGGTGTTTCTTCAAGCGTTCAGCTTGCAGTGAGCTGGGGTAGAGACTGGAGGAGGAATATTTCTGCATGGGGACTTTGATGGGGGGGATCTCCCCTGGGAGACGGGTGTTGAGTTTCTTCACGATCACTAGAGACCTGGTTTCAGTTGTCTCCAGAAACCACTGGCAGATGTCAGACAGCTTAAAGGCCTTCATAAACAGCATCTGGACAGGAGAAAGCTTCTGCACTTCCAGCGAGCCTCTACTTTTCCGTGTCCTTTTCTTGCTTTTCCAAATCTCTTTCAGTTTGTCAGCTTTGCTCTTTACCTTGGGGGTTGGCTGCACCTCCTTCTCCAGCTGAATCCATCCTTTCTGAACTTTCATGTACTGGGTGTTGAACTCGGCAATGAGCTCCTGGTTCTCCTCTTCAGCACACCACTCCATGAACTTTGGTTTGCTGTCAGCCGTGTCTATGTCCTCCAACACTGGGGAGTCATCATTCCCTGAATTGCGTTCGTCCCTTGGTTTGGGGATCGCTTGCATAGGCTCCTTGCCTGGTGTGCTCTTTTTTGCAGTGTCTATGGGTGTCTGTGTGTGTCTTAAGTTATAAAACTGCAGGGCGACCTTTTTATGCTTTGCAGCCTTTGCTGGAACATGTTTGCTTCCACCTCTGCTGCTGGGACATGGAGGCGAGTTGGCCACTGGCGCGTAGTTCTCCAGCTTGCCCATATCCACAGCACTGTTGAGGCTCTCCTCGTCCTTTGTGCTGGCATTGCCTGGTTTCACATCCACTTGCTCAGTTTCGTTTGCAGGCACGGTGCTCTTCAGAGGGAGGAGAATGTTTCTCTTCTGAGAATCAGCCTGGACACTGATTTCCAGCATCTCTCCCTGCTGACTTTGGCTGCTGTTAGGAGGAGGGTCACCTGCAGAGGAATTTTCTCCCTCTGCTACAGTCTCTTTTGCCAAGATGCTT
This sequence comes from Psittacus erithacus, assembly GCA_009867235.2. Classification (NCBI taxonomy): domain Eukaryota; kingdom Metazoa; phylum Chordata; class Aves; order Psittaciformes; family Psittacidae; genus Psittacus; species Psittacus erithacus. Next base: position 74,520 of record WYDI02032165.1, read on the forward strand.
TTATAGGTTTGTCTGGTAGTGACACCATTCTCCTCTCCTGGCTGCTGCTCAGCAATGCTCTCTGGAGCCTGGCCGGTGTCCAACCCCTCACTGGGTTTGAGCAGCACATTGGGGAAGCAGTCATTTGGGGAGTGCATGGATGCTGCCCCATCCATGTGCACTTCTCTCTTGAACCGCTTAGTGCTAGGGTTCTTGGAGAGTTTGACCTGAAGGCAAGGAAGCTGCACAGAGCTGGAACCAGCATCCTCAGTATTGCCCTCAGTGGATGACTGCAATTGCTGGCTACGGAGACGCCGGTCTGATGCCACAAGCACTCTCCTGCCTTTCTTTCGTTTCTTATCTAGACTGTCTTTGGAAGAGACAGAGTCATTCCCTGCAGTGTCAGAGATGTCAGATTCAGGCAGTGTTTCCCCTTCAACAGGTTCTTTTTCACCTGCTGGGCTGTTATTCTGCACTGCCTCCCCTTCTGGTATTTCGAGGAGGGGTGGGCTGCCCAGCATGGCCTCCTCTTGCTCAAGGGAGCTGTCACCCACTGTGCCTGATAATTCAGCTTCTGGTTCAGCACTGATGCTTTCATTTACATCCACACACTGCAAGGTGGCAGAGGGCTCTGGGGAGCTCTCCCTGTCCATGGTGGCAAGGGACTCATCAGGAGCCTGACAGCCTGGAGAGCACGGGCAGGGCTCTGTCAGCCCCAGCCCACTGAGCTCCACATCCCCTACGCCTGGAAGCTGGGCAGGATCCCTGGCACCATCACACGCCAGGGGCTCTGTGTCTGCAGTGGCAGCGGGCTGCAAGGGGGACTTTGGCTCTGGGGTGGTGGTGAGGTCTGGATCAGTTTGTATGTTGGAGCTTGGACATTCTTGCTCCTCACTGGGTGCTTCTGAGATGGGGAGTGCAGCAAAATCAGCTGGCTGCCCGCCACCACTGCTGTCCCTTGGGGAGCCCAGGCTGCTGCCAGCCTCCTGGGGCATGGTGCCTCCAACTCCTATCTCCCCTCCTTCAGCAGGAGGGGAGCTGGGGGCCGGTGAGCCAGCCGAGCTGTCCTCTTTCTGAGGGCTGGGTGGAGCAGAGAGGGAGAAAAAGGGCATGGCCATGGTGGCTTCCCTGGACCGCAGCGCCCGGGTATCCCAGGGCTGCACGGAGCCCAGCTCAGGTCTCTCTTTCACTTCTCGGCTGGCTGGTGCCCCTTTAGCCAGGAGCCTCAGGGAAACCCTCTTCTCACCCTCTCGTCCTGTCACCGCAGACCCCCCCAGGGAGAGCACCAGGGGTGGCTTAGCGCTTACAAGGGTCTCTGTTCGCAGTGCTGGGCAGCTCCCTCTCTCCTCCACCCGGGAGCTCTTCACCAGCGTGCGGACGGTCGGGAGCTCACAGCATTCCCCGTTGAAGTAATACCCCCGCGTGCTCTTCCGCGCCGTCTTGCGGGACGACACCGACCGCTGGCTCTCGAAATGGCACTCGGTGATGGGCTGGCTGATGTACACCACATCGCACTGGTTGTCGTAGTCATTGATCCTCAGCCCCGATGCCTTCTTGCTCTTCCGAGTGGATCTGATGGAGGCTGCCTTAGGGCGGGGGTGCCCGCCGGGGGTCCGGTGGGTGGCTGGCACAGCACCGGCAGGCAGCCAGCCCTCTTTGGACCTGTCAAGCGGGCCCTTTTCGGCCGGGTGCAGGTGGCAGCCTGCCTTGCCTTTGGGCACGGCGTGCAGGTGGTTTTCTTGCTTTGGTCTTGCATCTTGTTCTTTTGCATCTAAGTCCTGGTGCAAAGATGCATTTGAGCTGCATTGCAAAGTGTTCTCTTTGTCAGCTCTGCGAGGGGGGGCCACCGCAAAGCTGGGATCCCAGGACTCTTCTGGCAGAGCTCTGAAGGAGCTCTTCTGGGACCCCAGACAGCTGTCTAAGCTGTCCTCACTGCCGTTCACATTTGCCACCTTGACCGAGATAAAACCTTCCATCAGAGTCTTACCTGCTAGCTGCTCTTTATTGTCCTCACACTTCCTGACTTCCTGCTCGTGTCCAGCAGCTTGCTGCCCATCCAGGCTCTTTGCGGCATGATGGAAATTCAAAGAGGAAGAGTTCAACGTGCTGAGGTATCCTTGGGTGGTGCTATCCTTTGGACTAGCAGAACGAAGCCTGGTGATGGGGAGCTCAGAGAAGTCCCTTCTCAAAGCAGGACTGGAGCTCTCTGCTCTGTCCAAACACTTCAGCTCCGTCAGCTGCTTCGGGGCTTGTCCCATAATATGCAGGAGGCCATCGGACCCCGACTGTCCTGGGTCTGAGGAAGAAGGGGCCTTTGATTCAGTACAAGTAGCACCCTTGTCCTGATTTTCAGTGCTTCGCTGGCTACAACCAGAGACACAAGTAGAGGCCTCCATGCTCTCGGATTCAGACAACTGCTGGCCTTCAGAGTCTGGTTGTACTTCAGTGTATATGTCGTTTAGCACACGGATGAATTGCTTCTGGTGATGTGTACACAGTCTGACCATAAACTTTTCCAGTGGAGACTTCGGCTGATTGTTAGAGTCTATTGCTATTGTCTCTGCTGCATCCTCACTAGAGAGATAAAGAGAGAAGCAATCAGTACCATGTTGCAGGAAATAAAACTTTATATTACAAAACTGGAATAACCCTTCTCCCCCCACTCAGACCTATCACTTGCCTGACCTCCAGGTGAGATCAAGCATCCTGTTGTCATGGGGCTGGCAGGCACTCCATCAGTCCCCAAGATACACATGTATGCACATTACTGGCAGGACACGGATCACACTCCTGTCGGTCTCCTGCTGCCAGAGCACCCATAATTACACTTCTACCTATCACATCCTGGTGTGCAGCACAATGTGACATGTTCAAAGCAAACCTAAATTTCCCTGTAAGAATTAGACATAGTATCTGCACAGTGCGCAGGGTAGAGGGCCCAGCACTTCTGGGACCCAGCAGGAGGGCTGCACACCTCTGCATGCTCAATCTGCCCATCCAGGCTGGGTGGGAGCAAAGCAGCATCCCAGCCAGATGACAGAAACCTTGAACTACTGCGAGACTTCAAACTCTGCTCATGCCTCGGTGGCAGAACATGTGCCTGGGGCAAACAGGGCAGATCGGAACCTCCTCTGCAAACCAGTGCAGAACCTGTGGTGAGCTCCCAGCCCGCAGGACATGCAGGCAGCAGTGTACCCCTGTGTGGTGCGGTGCCTTGCCATTTGCACTGACCTTTGATTTAGTGCCGTTTAATAAAGTGGCTCTGCAGCTGACAGGCTGTCAACATGCAGTGGTCGCTCGGAAAGGTGTGCTTCTACAGCACAGGATTGCTGCCATTAGCTAGCTCTCAAACCGAGGCGATTATCATTTACCTGCTTCGCAGAGGCAATTAATTAGGACTTATTGGTGGAGAGGCTAAGGGGTAATTACCCAGTGTTTGCACCGTGCCAGGTGCTGTTACTGACACCCTATCTGCTCCCAGCGGCAGCGTGGGCAATTCCCACCCAGTCCTGGTCACACTGAGGGGACCGCGCGCCTTGGCACCCACACTGCAGGTGCAGGATCTGCGCCAGCAACGCCACGTTGCTTTCCAGTAACAGTCGCACTTTGCACCTCCTGGCCTTGTACTGGAGGAGTGAAAGTCACTTACCCCCACTGCAGACTTACTCTGCCCTCCCCAGCGTCAGGCTCTGACCTTGCTCACTTGGCTGGGTCAAGGGGGGCAATGCTCATCACAGGGGTTGGGGCCAGGGTGGGGAAAAGCAGCTTTATCTGGAGTGGGATTTCCCTCCCCATGCTGCCAGGCAGGTGGACAAGGAGGAAGAGCCCTGGCTTGGACAAGCCATTGGCAGAGAGGATGAGGGAAAGCCAGGGACCAGAGCCAGCCATGCTCGGTGGCAGCCGGCAGGGCTCTGCCAGATCACCCAGAAAGGCTCAGAGAGCTCAGCTCCCAAATGTACTCCAAGGGTAAGCAATAAACAACATACCTTGAGACTGCTTTACTACACCCAGGCGAAAAACCCGCCCTCAGCAACCGTCTCAACTGGTTCTACCTGGCGCTGCGGTGACTTTCAGTTTGTGATGCCTGGGATTAGTTTAAATACAAATGCCCAGGTACAACCTGGCCCCTCTCCAGAGCCATGCATGGGAAGGGTTATGTCAGCCAGGATCTCTTACACAGCCCAGCTCCTCCCCTTGCCCTGCTGAATAACAAAGGGGATAAAAAACCTTTCACCCCACTGCAGGAGGAGGGCTTGGAGCAGGGGGCTTTGCGGAGAGGCAGTGCTTTTACTCCACCTTTACAAAGAGGGCGGATGCTTTCCCCTTACCTGCTCGCAAGCCCTGCTCCTAGGAGCGGCAGCCATCTTCCCCCAGGGAGTCTCAATTTATAACCGTGGCAGCAGAGGTGTGTCCCTGCCCCAGCCTTCCCCATCGCCATGCTCCTTGGGCAGCTTGGGAGCAGGTTATGGTGGCCAAAGAGTCAGCTCCCTCCTTGCTGGGGCACAAATGGCTGCGAAGAAAGAGGCATGGCATAGGCAAAGCCCGGGTGGGTGGTGAGGATGAAAAGGTGAGCTACAGGCTGGGAGATGCCTGGCGAGGGAGGACACTGTGGGTCTGTGTAAGGAATCCCTAGTCTGGGAGAAGGGAACAAAGCAGCTGGGCACGGTCCTTCCTTGCCTTGCAGTAGCGATGCTGAACACAGCCAGTTGCAGGTCACACCTGCCTTGCAAGGTGCGCAGGTCTTCAAAAGACCCACATCCTGCTTGTATGGCAGAGAAGACCTGGGCTCCCTGGTCCTAAAGGCTCCAGGTAGCATTTCTGCCTTGCTTGCACCTAGTTTCCTCCTCTGAAGTGTGGCTGAGTCCATGGTGCTGATTTTCACCTTATTTGCCCCACTGTACTCCCAAGGCATCAAGCTGAGATACACACCGCTTGTCAAGCTGTAAATTTCAAAAGCAGAGATAAGTATTTCTCCTGCTTGATAAAGAAAAAGCCATGCAGCCCCGATGCCCTTTGTCCTTAGAAGACCCATCTCACACAGTGACACAGTTCACTTGCTTCTACAGGCATGTTGCATTCGTGGTCCTCTGCTTTCACATCACTTTGGCTCCAAGATGAGTTGCAACTTCTCACTTGGTGCTCATTCTGCTCCTTCCCCAGCCCACCCAGCACCCCAAGCCTGGATGCTGCAGGCAGCATCACCTTTTCCAAAGGATAACCCTGAGGCAGAGTTCTGTCTGCCACTGGGCTCTGAGCATGGCTGGGTCCTACCTCAGTCCTTCCTCTCCCTGTGCCCCAAGGATGCTGAGCTGCAGCCTGTGCCTCTCCCTCCCCAGATCTCATAGGCACAGCTCCCTGGGACCTGCTAATCTGTGCATCCTGGGACCTGCCCAGTATTTCCCACCACTCCTGTCTGTTCTGGCTATTACTACTAAATAAAACATGCCCATGGCCATTCTCCTGCTTATCTGCCAATGGAATCAGGACTGCCCACTTCTTCCCTCCTTAAGGCAGTTTCTGAGAACAGCTTGTTTTATGCTCAGGTGTAATAGAAGAGTTTGTTTCAAGTGCCCCATGGCTTCAGGCAGGGTTGCTTATGGACTGTGTAAACTGTGGCAGAGGAACTATTTATTTACGTGGCTTATCAGAAAGAAGAGAGGAAAGGAGAGGAGAGCTGATTGCAGAGCTGAAGTGTCTTCCTGGGGGAAGGTGCTGGGTACTAACAGGCTCCTCGGTCCCATGGGCAAAGGCACAGCAGGAGCTGAAGACGGATGAATGCAGCGGATGGGAATGGGGAACATGGTTTTCAGAAGGGTGAAAAATTGCTCTTGAGCGGCAGCCACCCTGTCTCTGAAGAGCCTGCCTTTTGGGAGGCACAGGTCAGCCCTGCAGAAGCTGCTGGGCTCAGCACACAAATGAGGGAGCTCAGGGCTGCCCATGCCATCTGCAGCCTTCTCTTTGGTGCCTGTGCTCACCCCTTCCCCTGGGGCTTGGCCTGAGGCTCTCTTAGTTTAGAGCGTGCATAAGGAATGTGTAATCTCTTTCAAGCGCTGGAAAAGCCACAAGCCTAAGGATCTGCAGCCAGTGCAAGGTGACTTAGTGAAGACCCTTCATGCCTATGGCCAAGCTGCAAGCGCTGTATGGGGTATGCAGAAGGATTCACTGCACTGGAGAGACAACCCATCTTCCTGCAGAGCCCGGGGGATGGCAGGTCTGCCCTTTCTGTCCACCACCATTGAAAGCTGCCTGCACAAGGCTGCGGCTGCTGGGGGCTCCTCTGCTCCTGAGCCCCAACACCCCCTTTCCAGCCCCACTGCACGTGTCACCCTGTGCCAGCAGAAGACACCCCGGCGTCCCATACAGACCTTACCACCTGAGCCTCTCGCTACCTCCTGGCCTTTGTAGCTTCCCCAGGGCAGCCCTGTTCTCTCCTCCTTCCCCGCCTGCCACAGAAGGTGTCAGAGGCATCAAGGGGCAGGAGCTGTCAGAGACACAACCAGAGCTGTTGCTACGCAACCCCGGTGGTGCAGCAATTAACGCCGGGGAAAACGCTATGCTCTGAAGCTATTTGCATAGCTGCGTGCTGCAATACATTTGTTTGCATTGTGCCTGCACTGTTCAGTGGAGTTTGAAGTCAGCCCTCCCCCTGCTCTTGCTGGGGGGGGGCCTGGGGCTTCCAACAAAGGCCACACGGTTGGGGGTGATGGGGGAAGGCAAGGGTTTATCTGTCCATAACACCTATAGACTGCACAGGTGTAGCATTTACAGTATGGGGATGAAAGGGCAAATTATTGGGATTCCACCCTACACAGCTTAAGGAGCTTTGTCCACGTTTCGGAGCCAGCTCCTGCAGTGGGGACCCACTGGTGGGGTTGCCACATCTTCCCTTTTCCAGTCACACCAGGGTGATGCTGTGCTTGCTCTGCTTGTGATTGCCACAAACAGAGCTTTAGGGCAGCTCAGCTTGCCCCTGGTTCAAGAGCGTATTTTGGATTGGAGTAAGAGGAAGAGAGGGAAAAAGAGATCAACTGGTTCATACCAACCTAACTGGGAAGCTGGTCTCTGAAAACCTGCCGACTGCCAACTGCAATCTTCTGTTTTTCCCACCCCAAGTTTCTCACTATTCAACATGAAGCCTGTGCCCTTTTTGGGTTTCTTTTCTTAGCCCTTAAACATCAGTTTGATTGATTATAAGTTTACAGGTATGTTTTGTACCCCAGCGGCACAAGAAGCAGCAGCAGAACAAAAGTTCAAGGCTAAGTGTTTCTGTTCCCTTCAGAGCACTCTAAGCACCAGGATTATAGTTCTGTAGAAGAAACAAAACATAGCTGTAAACTTATAAAATTCAATTCACTCTTTTTATGGGGGTGACCTTTCCTCTCCCCCTCCTGCTGCTGCACAGCTCACTGTGCCAGTTGGTAGAATACTGCCTCACACCAGCCAAAACCAGAGGTACCACTGGAGTACCCCACTGAGCTGAAGGGAAACGGCTAAAAGCAGAGATTTGGGAAATGTGGATGGCTGAGAAGAAAGCCTGACTTGCCAGAGATGCTCTCCATCAGCTGAACCCAAAGCACTGACCATGTCCACCTTGACCCAAAGGTCGAAGGCAATGTGTCTTGCTGGCTTCAGGCACTTAATTTATGCTTCAAGGCAAATGGAAATGCCATTTTGAGGATTGCAAAGCAGGAGCAGCCTCTCAAAAGGACCTGACTGACTGCTGGCAGCCAGGTGAGCTGACCCCAACCCAAGGGGTGTTGTGAATCCTGTGTGCTAAATGTGCAGTTGAAAGTGGCTGTGGGTTGCCATTGGGCTCGCTCTCCTCAGTGTCAGGGGGGGCTGCATGTGGAGCCACATGTGGGTCTTGCCCAGCAGGAGCTGGAAACGAGTTCTCCGCAAGCCCCAGTTTGGCTGGTGGAGTGGCTGTGCAAAAGCAAACACTGCTGGGGAAAGGCACTGTATGGAGGCAGGAGGTGGCACCGTGCGCTTCATCAGCAGCACACACCAATGTCAGCACAGTGGACACAGAACCACGGCTACTGCCAGCTGCCTGCCAGAAATTATTACCCCAGGGTGGCAAAAGGCAACCCAGGCTGCATCTGCCCTGCTCCATTTGGCATGTGGTATCGTGCTCAAACCCATTCCCACTCATGGGTGCAGCAAAGACTTCATGCTCTGAGAGGTGGAGGTGGGGGACACGTTTCCTTCTGCTGGCACTGCCCTGGGAGGCAGCGACCCCTTGCAGGGGATGGGCAAAACAGCCCTGGGCACGAATAGTGTAAAAGGCACTGGAGCAAGATTTTCTGGAGCTCATCTCTCAAAGCCCCAATTAAAGGCTGACACTGGATGTACCAGCTTAAATGCCTGTACTTCAATCCTCAGAAATATGCCTGGCACCTAACACTCCCCACACAGATGAATGAGTCCCTTCACACCTCTGTGGGTGCTACAGTAATTCCTCACTGCACTGTAAAAAAAAACACAGTAGAAAAAAGCAGCACAGAAAGAGCTGAGGCTCCACACAGCAGCGAGGAGGGAGAAAAAGCATTTTTCTTCTGTAAATTAAAAGCTGAAGTTGTGCAAAGCACAGCCAAAATAACTATGGAAATATTGCTATCAGGTTTCAAGGCCCCTGAATTTATGCTGTCCTTGGTGACGCACGTGGGGATGGGTTGAGTTTGCGTTTCAACTGAAAAGCAGGAAGAAACAAGTTATGGATGGGTTTTGTTTGGTTGGGGTTTTCGTCAGCGGCATGTATTGGTATAGGTATCCAGGCTGTACAATAAGCCAAGTGACTGGACAAACAAGAGACATCCATTACAGATTCAGATTTTTAACCCTTCAGAGCAGTGTCTTGTATTTGTTTCTTTAAAATAGTTAAACATTAAAAATCACTTCTTCCCACCTGGAGCCAAATAAAAATCCAACAAATCAAAGCTGGTTTAGCATTAAGAAAACCTAATAGCAACCTAAGGTAAGCTCATCTTTTTTATATTCCTGTCATAGCTTCCTCCACTCCCACCTTCCCCAGGTAACTAACCCAACTGTATTCTGTAGTAGTTTATCACCACTTGTGATACTTCTAATACGATATTTAATGACTAATTAAAAACCTTACCACTGAGCTATTGCTTTAAAACCAAGGGAAATTTATCACGCTGGAAACATTATTTTACACACTGGCTTTCAAAGCCTTTCCACAATTGTCCTCGCTAATTTTTCTAATTACCAAGGACATCTGGGATATTCCCTTTAAGGAAAAAAAAAATTACCATGATTGTTTCTTTCCGAGGCAGCAGTGAGCATCTTCCCTGAGCTAAGTGCTCCAAAAGAACAGATAGCACCAGAAGAGGACAATAGACTGAAAACCAGAGAGCACCAGGAGACAGATAACAAAAATGTGCAGGGCAAAGAACAAAGTTCTTACACTGATTTGCACAGTTTTGCACACGTTTTTTTATAAAGCAGCACCCACTTAAGGCAAGGGAGAAGGAACCACAGGGACTATGGTGTAAGGGAGGGATGCCCTGTGCCTTTGACAGTCCCAGATATGAGCTGGGAGCGAACACCAGCTCTGGACTCAAGGTGAGGCAGGTGTCTGGCTTCTCCCCTGTTCCTGAGCACATCGCTGTCAGCTCCTGGTCTGTCCTGGGACAAAGCTCTCCCCTCCAGCCCTTAGGCGTGCACACACAGGTCAGGCTGGGGCCACTGCAACCACAGAGGTCCAACAAGAAGCAAACCCACCACTGACGGTGCACTCATCTGCAGTAAATTAAGGCCTGTGAGCAGGTTAAGCTGCGCTGTGATACATCCCACCTCCTGAGCTGCACTGATGCTGCAGGGCTGTACCTGCGGGGTGGAAGAAAACCCAAATGCATCGGATGTCCTCCTCACGGACACTGCCAGCTCAAAAGAGCACATTGCCATGCACTGCCACTGTCTACTTCTAGAATTCTTTAAGGATTTTGAAGTCTGCAAATATTCGGAATATTTTGGGTTTTTTCCAACATGGATATCAAAACCAAATGCAGGAATCAGCTAGATCACTTGCTAGAGCTGAACACACTCAGCACAACCTGGTTGCCAAAGCTTGGGAGGAGCCAGGGGAAGACATTTGGAGAGCAGAGGGTATCTTGGGTGTAATTAACAGGCGTTGGGGGATATGACCCCATTTCAGAAAACCTGGAGATTCTGGTAATTGGGCCTCAGATAATCAAGGCCACGCTGTTAATAGAAACAGCAACACAACTCCTAACGGCAGCGTTCCCATGTGCCGATGCTGTAACCTCCTTGCACAAAAAAGCCTCCTGAAATATGAATTAGTGGTTTGATACATGCCCATATTCTTTGTCAACCGCCAGGCTGAGCAGCAAACCCTGTTTCTGATGCACCACTTTGGCTGTCTGCTTGGGAAATAGGTTAAGGCAGAGAAGTGGATTGCAGCCCTGGATGCCTGGGGACGAGGCTGTCTCAGAGCTGACGGGCTAGGTAAGCTCTATTTTGAAAGTGGGTTAATTTAACTGCCATTCAACTACCATTAAATGATGTAGGTTAATTTTATAGTCAGATAACTGTTAAGAAACCAAAACACAAGGCAGGAAATGTCTCTATGCATGCCAGTGGGGAGAGGTTTCCTTAGCGCTAATGCATACCCCTCCCCTTCAGCTCCAACCTCTCATCCTTCCATTTCTGTGCATCCCTCACATCATCTCTTCTGGTTTTTTAACCCTTGTCATTACAACTATTGTCCTTCCTCCTCTTTTAAGAGGGTCTATTCTCCTCTCAAAAATTCACCTTGCTATCGCAGCCCACACTTATTTTTCTCCTTTGTTTGTATTGTCACACATCTCAATGCTAAAGGAAAACTAACAAACACAAACCTCACCCGATCATGGCGAACGTCCACTAAAAAGGGTCCCATCTCCCCCGCACATCAAATATTTGTCTAGCTATGTGGCAAACCATGGCAGGGAACTACACCTTGCTTAGCATGTAACATGCCATCACCACTAATACACCTGGCTTCCTCTAGGGTTATTTACCACATTTAAAGCCTCCTTGATTTTGACAGTTCCGTAACTGGGTGCCACAGTTAAAATGTACTTTTAGCTCTGCAATTTTCCTTCCTGCAGCACAATGATAGGTATTGTTTGATTCTTTCTGCTGAGGACAAAACCCATCTATTGCTGGTTTGCCATAAGGGGAAAAATAAAGCGGAAGAAAACCATGCATCAACAACAGCTTATGGCTGCAAAGGAACAGATCCTTTGGAAAAAGCAGAAGTGACTCATCACGCCTCTCGCACAGGGAGGAAGGAGCCAGCACTGCAGCCAGCCACATCCCCCCTGAGATGCCTGAGTTGCCTCCCTGGCTTCTGCTCCTCCTTGGTCCCACTGCTTTCACCAGCAGGAAAATGAGTCCCCAGCCTTTGCTGAAGAAACTAAAGCGATGATGACCCATTAGCACGTGCTGCCCATCAGGCACTCGCGGGTCTCCTCTACCACAGGCATTTCTTACCGTATTAACAGTAAGTGCACTGCATGAACCCTGAAAGCTCAGAGAGAAGAATTCACGCTTAACGGCACGGTGGTAACGAGACCACAGCACTAGCGGCATGTTGGTGCTTTTACTGCGCTCTGTGTGACCAGAGGAACACAGAATGCCACCATCCCCAGGAATCACAGCAAAACCACCTCTGAAAAGTGCTCCTCGTGGTGACTCACACTCAGCCAGCGACGCCAGAGCCCGAACCAAGTATGCCATGGGGATTTTTGACCCACAAAAGGCTGAGTGCCAGATTCCCTGTTGTCCTGCTGAGGGCCTGCGACTCTTATTAATCAGAGCCAGAAAAGAACAGATAAAACAGCCAGAACCCAAATCTCACCAACCTGCTCTTTGTCAGAGCTAAGGCACTGCTTTTGCCACTCTGAGCTAGGTTATATAGATTTTAAGCTTTGTGAGTAATTATTATTCCTGATTTATTAAAGAGATCATTAGAGGAGCTACAAAGGTGTATCTTCTTTAAATCCAGAGTTATGTTATTTTTGTTTTTATCTATCAGCAATCCAGTGTACACTCAAACCAAAGCAAATGCACCAACGTTAGGATAGGTATAGGTAAGAAGATTAGAATCAAACAGCAGTCAAGCAGTCACCCTTGCCATACACACTTGTGCCTGTCTATTAGAGAAAAGCCAACACAGGTCCTGAAACAGGAGCAAAAACCTCCTTTTTTCATGCATCAGCAGAAGAGCTCACTGAGTGACAGCCAGGCAGACCTCCAGCCATCAGTGAGGCCAGGTCACCATGGTCCAACAAGAACCTTGTTATTAGTGAACACGCTTCAGGTACCCAGTAAGTTGGTTCAGCTTTCACATCTCAGGTTATGTTTGATGGATGGAAATCAGAAGAATTTCCATGCAAACAGGGTACGGTTTTTATGAGAGCTTCTTACACAAACCCAGAATCCTACGGCGTCTTTTTTGCAGTCTCCTCTCAAAGTCAAAGTGTCTCTTTCAAACCACTGCTAACACCTCATACGCAGCTACTTGCTTCAAAGGCCTGAAAGGAACCTGAGGAAGATACCAGGTGTGACCACAGCACATCCGAAAACATGAAAAAACTACACCACCACCTTCACCTAGAAGGGCAACACAGCAGGAACCAGTGCATTCTCCAAGCACCTCAGGCTTAGACTGCAGCAAGTGTGCCAGCACTGGAATGTGTCTATGAAAACCTCTTCACACACGTGGGGAAGCTGTTTGGCTTCTCTGAGTGTCAGTTTTCTCCCTGCAGAGCCAGAGTAACTCTCAAGAACTGGTGTCAGAGCCTTCCTCTAAAGCCCAGTGAGAAGAAAAGCACAGTCAAAGGCTCTGCTTTAAGAAAGGAAACCATAAAAGCCCTTTCAAAGTTAGGCATGTCATTCCAAAAACGAGCTGAGCAAGCTCTACACTTTATTAGCTGGGCAGGAGGGATCAGGGACACGAGATGATGGGATCTTGGTGCAAAAAAACCCTAACATCGGCTCTTAGCAGGTGTAACAAAACTGCACTGTACTTTTTACAGGCAGTTTGCTGATAACCCTGTACAAACCCCTCCTCCTGTCGACACAAGGCTGGGGGATCTGCACGCCAAGGCAGAAGCTCAGCCAAGGCAGGCATGCAAGCCATAATGGAGCCTGCCCAGGGAGCCCAGCAGCAAGGGAGATAGAGCAGGAGCTGCCACAACGGGCTGCTGGATCCACCATGGGCTCTCTGGTCAGTCCTTTGAGGAGATACAGGTGTATTTCCCTCCAGGAACCATTGCACTGATCAGGCAACAGTGCTTATACCGCTACACTCTGAAATATACCTTAAGCAGTTCTAATTTTAGCTGAGCTTTTAAACAGTTCCTGGAGATTTGAGTCGCAGCATCTCATACAAAAATCTGCCTTTTAGTCAAGTGCATATGGAATAGACCTCCTGCAGAGCTGCACAGCACCTGCAGAGGAGGAGGCATGAGACAGTTTTAGAAGTTCTCTTTCAAATGTGACCTGTAAATTGTGGTAAGTTCAAAGCGACCTGTAAAAGTTAGGTGCAATTGTTTGTGTTCCCTCTTTCTGACATAAGAAACAGAACTTTTAAAGGTTGTGCTGTCTGGGGTTTTCAGGGAGGTGAACAAGAGGGAACCTAATTAATTCATAGCTCAGAGGTGTGAATTCATTCAGATTTCTTTTGAAGTTCCTACTAGATAACTGAGAACATCTTGGAGTTGAAGTCACAGAGTCTGCATTTAACATACCAGATCAAGGGAAACAGTACTCCCACAAATGGTGTTATTTGGGATCCTTCCAGCATCGTAACATGAAGTGTTTTAAGAATAACTATATTAAAAGGATCAACTTTCATTTTCATCTCTTTGCCATCTTCTTTCTATCAAACTCCATATTCCTGGATTTGACTGGTTTTGAAAGCGCTGGGGTTGAAATTGCTTTTGGTCTGCACCTCTGTTCCCCTGCACAAGAATCATTCCTAAACAGGTCCAAGAACCTGCTACTTGCTTCCAGTTCAAACCACAGCTCAGCCAGTAGCCACGGCTGGGCAGATTCCAGAGCAGTTTGCATATTAAGAAATCAGTGATTTGCTGAAGTATCTTCCCAACATTGGGATTTAAATCCTCCCTTTCCACCCCACTTTTATCACGGCTCTAGGAAATTAGAAAGCTCAGCACACCCAGGCACGAAAGCCACTGCGACACTTTACTGGGCACGTCAGAGCCAGCTTTGCGTTGCTGCTGTTTGAGCAACCATGACATGAGGGCTCAGTTTTGGTTGCACAAGAAGACAAAATTTCCTTAATTAAATCAGCTTCGCTCACAAAACTTCACGATGTCCAACACAAGAGTGTTTCACATCCTTCATGCTCAGGTGAGGAAGGTGCCTGCTTTTAGGTCTAGTGTTAATCCCAACACCTGCAGGCAGTGACCTGAAGCTTTCTGCTCTTCCCTTCACAGAAGTACATGACTTCAGACAGCAGAGCCTCTCATTTCACATCTGCCAGAGTACCTGGATTGTAGAAGGCGACCCAGGTGTAAGTAAGGGTACAATCTGCTGCTGCTCCATGGAGGATCTCTTACTTCAGAAGGCGATCAGATATGCTCCTGCAGGTTCAGAAGAGGCAGCTGCCTCTTCCAATAACAAATGGAGCAGCTCAAAACTCATCCTGAGTTGCAAAGAATGGAGGTAAATTAGCAGAAGACTTTAAAAACTGCCTAATGGGGCTAATTATGTTTCTTTTGTAGAAACTTCTATAACAGCATAGATGCTTCTTTCTGGGTCTGGGCGCATTGTCTTGTGCACTCTCACCATGCCACATACTTGCATTACAGAAAACAGCTTTAAAAGAAGAATTTAAGGCTGTGTTCTTTTAACTCTGAACAACTTCAGCTTAAACAGTGTGAGACCACCAGCAAGTCCTTCAGGAAAACCAGAAAACTTGGTATTTCTGCTAATCATGCGACTAAAAATGTTGATTTAAAATGTTCTGGGAAAAGCTTGCAGGGTGTAATACATCCTAAAGAATGGCAGATGGGAATATGGTTCATCACTTTCAAAGGTTATTTTCATGGATTTGACAGATGTATTCAGACATACACAAAAAATATGATAAATACTAGTTTACAGCACAAGCCTTTCAAGCTATTTATGTATGAAGACTCACTATTCCTGAATAAGATGTAGTCTCTAGTCAAACCAAGCTTTGTATTTGAAAGAGATTTGCCCAGTAAAGTTAAACCAATGATAACATTCAGCTACCTTACCATTTTGCTTTTTGTTCTTAATACCAGTATTAGCATGCAAGGAATACAACAGCTAGTTTGTAATGTAAGAGTTATTTATGGAACTTCAAAAAAAAGGCACTGAAGAATCCTGTTAGCAAAAGCAAACCCTAAATTACCTACTTTTCGACAGCACAAGCTGAGAAAGGCAGTTTCTCAGGAGAGAAGAAACCTGGGCTAGACAGTGTGTAGCACGATAAATTTTCCTAAAGCTAGGAAATCCCTATGCATCACTCTTAAAATCAACCTAGGGCTGAACACAAAGGTTAGCAGAAATGCCTAAACTCACATGGGTTCCATTATACACCACTTACTGTAACCTACTTTTTAGTATTCAGCTTTTCGGTATCAATAATGCATAACGTCAGAAGTAGTTCAACAAAGCATGGTCGCAAGAAAGTAAACATGGGTCTCCAACACAGCCCAGCTGGAGCATGGTGCCGCTGCTGAATCTGCCCCATGCCCCTGTGAAGAGGGACAGCAGGACAGAGCTGCTGGAGCTGTCTTTGTGTTTATCAGGGGCTGGGGACTTGCCTCCTCTGTGAAGGGAGAGCTGATGGCTGCAGAGAATCAGAGTAAGAATAAGTTCCTACATTGGCTCATTGCTAAGTGCTCAATGAACAAGCCTACATCACTTTTTTTTCCCTGAGAGGATGTTTGTTCTTCACCGGATGAATTATTTACCATTAAAGAAATTAAGGTGGCCAGTAGGGAAGAGCAAATGAGAGTTCATGAGGCCAGGCTGCTACGAGACAGCATTTCAGCTTTCACATGCGCTCCCCGCCCAGCTGCTAAAGCAGCTTTACCACAATCCTATTTCAGAGAA
This sequence comes from Psittacus erithacus, assembly GCA_009867235.2. NCBI lineage: Eukaryota > Metazoa > Chordata > Aves > Psittaciformes > Psittacidae > Psittacus > Psittacus erithacus. The sequence goes on from WYDI02032165.1 coordinate 90,639, forward strand.
GAACCAGAGCACAGAGACTCCAAAGCTTGATCCTTCAGCCAGAATTGGCTTTACATTTTCACTTCCCTGCTGCTCTCGATCTGCGACAGTTTGCATTTCATAACCTCGGGTGATTAGTGTGGCCATTCAGGAAGCACACCACAAACAACAGAATTGGAACTCCTTCAAGTTTTTCACAACAAAATTTATTAGAAGAATAGTGGTTTTGAAAAGTCTAGCATCCAGTGAAAACTACCATACACAACGTTACAGCTGGGAATGTGTTTCCAAAATGACATGGTCAAATAATACAATGGAGCCATTAAATCTTACACATGCACAACAAGAGAATTAGCGCTCTGACATACAATGCAAAAAAATAAATGGACCACATGAAATAAAAATTTAAAAGTACTTATCACATACATTAAGACACAGCTTATTTAGTCCAGTCAAAAAATCAGAACTGCATTAAAAAAAATTAATGTAGTGCAATCAAACCAAAAACCTTAATTTGTGATCATAAGTGCTCTACTACATAAAACATTGATCATAGCAAGGAACAAAAAATTCAAATCACACAGTACAAAAAAAATCTGTAAATAAATATAAACTACAGTACAAGAGAAATATTAAATTATACAATTCCGTCAAACTGTAAACAGTATATTGAAATGAGGTCCATAAGAGTAAAGGGGGGGGTTCCTGTTTTAGTTCTTTTTCCCATGACACTTGAACTTCTAGAGGTCAGAGAGAAATGCCATTTTCCATACTCTTCAAAGACTATGGGTTACATAAATAGAAAGAGAAGACTTTTTAAGATGTAAAGTGTCAAATAATAAAGCAGAGGTGTTGCTGACTTGCGACTGCCAACAGATCCCTGCAAGAGCAGAGCAGCAGATTTCAAGGTTCACCTCCTCGCGAGCGCAGCATAGGGGCCCATCACTACAGATGTTAAGTGCCAACACGTCCCGAATTAGTGCTCAGCATTAGAGAGGAGACACCTGCTGAGGGCCCAGTCCTACCGATTAGGTGGAAGCGATTACGTACACCCTTAGGGATTACTTGGACCTCTGCTCATTATCTGACAGGTTTACAACGCTTGTCATACAAACACCAACTTTGGCAGAACAATTACTAATAAACTCAAAGCACCCCCGGCCCATTGGTTTCCATCACAGTGGCCAGTGCACAGAATTCTCTAAGGACATTGCATAACTAGAGTGTAGAGGTCAGACAGCCAAGGACCCGTGCTTGAGGTTAGAAGTAGTTATGGTGAGAGAGAAGCAAGAGCCACGTTAAGAAGCTGCCTCTGCCGTTCGCAGAAGCAGTTGGGAATGTATTTCATTTTTAGCTGCGCTGGCTAGTAGTGGCATTTTAAAATATATAAGTTTAAGATAACATATATACTATATATGTATATAATATAATACATATTATATAATATACATAGGAATTTCTTACAATACATACCAGGAACCCCCACGCGATCTGCTCAGTAGTAATAACTGAATATACAGAATGCCACTATAAGTGTCTGAGGCACTGTGTGCTGGAGAGTAAATATGCAGCTTTAAAATCCGTTTGGCTGAGTTATACCTGGATACCTGAACTGAGTTTTAAGTTGACATTCATCAAGGATGTGCTATCAGCACGTCAAAAGAAAAGCAAAACAAAATACAAGTCACTGCTAGGTTTAAGAAGAGAGTACAAGTACCTGAATTGAGTGAGGATAGTGTGTAAACTGTCCCTGAGGGTTTTTAAACAGTGTGTGTACAAGTTGGATTCCTAAGAACATTAGTTTAAACTTACATTGCGGACTGATAAAATACCAATGTCTGACAATTTAACAAGTGGAGGTTAGAAAGAGTTATGAGCAAACACTCAAAACATATTTTATACATTTTAAAGCAGCAGTAAGCTGCTGTAAGCATACATCCCATCAGTACAAGCAACACATGGGACTCAGATAAAGGTTTCTATTTGCAAAAAGCCCATCATATATCGATAAGTAAAGAATATTCACCTGCTAAATTAGAATGCACCTAGTTACAGACTAGCAATTCAAGATTAATTTCTGTAATCAAATACTTTGCTATACTTTGCTATTACATACTAAAATTCCTTAAGCTCACTAATGCTGGTATTCTATTCTATTCTTTTTAAATGTTCCCCCTTCATTTAAGAAATATACCATTCCACAACTTAAACATTAAGATCCATTTTCAGTCCTCAGATGTAAAAAGCATGTCAATGAGTTTATATTAAAAATTTACATGGTAAAAAGGCTTGAATTTCAGCCAGAGATTCTAAATACTATTCATTCCCTGAAGGCATAAGGGAGAAAGAATCCCTACCCATTTTTCTTGTGATATAGTTTTCAAACTGAACATTAAACAATGGTCCAAAATGATTTTTCAGTTTGGGAAACTTCCCTTCCCTACCCATCATCCCAGATTCCAAATGTCAAGCCATGAGATGGCCTACCAAAATGATTAGTTAAAATATCAGGCATGCATATATACATCCCCTGCCTGAACTTCACAATATTTTGTTGTACTAGTCTTTAAAAGACAGATTAGTATCCCAAGAGAACTTGTGATCTGACCTGAAAAGCCACTAATGATCCTAGATTGTACATTTAAGATACCTCATAACCTGAAAACCAGATTTAATTAAGACTCTGGCATTGTAACAGAAAAAGTGCTGCAGTTATTTATCCCTTTTCTGGTACTTTAGAATAGGTCAGACAAGTGCTTTTATAGTGACAGTAAAGTTTACATCCTTTCATGCAGGCGTACAAAACATTATCTGCAAAAGTATCTGAGAAATGTAGCACCAAGTAGTTGAAAACCTGTATTAGTGGCTGCGGTAGTGTCTCCATTATTTCCAAGTAGGAAATAAAAACATTAAGTTAAGCTGTACTAGCTGATGACTATAGAAATTGTTTCCTGACATTAACTTTTCCTGCTCCAGTCAGAATGACATCTGTGTCCTAATCCCTGCTCCATAAAGCAGTTATCATCTGGAGTTATTTTAAATTATACTTACCAAATCAGTAGCAACAAGCACAGGGGCGGGGATGTTTGTTTTTAACAAGGTGAATGAAACGCCCTGGACAGGCTGAAAAATTCCTTACTCCTATTACACGGCCCAGGAAAACTGCTTCTGCCACTGGGCTAAGAGATTTCTGTGAGGATTAAATGTAGTTTTCTGAATAGGAAGGTTTTCATGACAATGCCTGAATATAGGCAGTAGGACAATTCTGTAGGACATGAACTCCAAAGCTGCTGATATAATACTGGTATAGAGACTTGGACCCAATCAAAGCAAGAACAGGAGAGAGGGAGAGAGATGGACACTGGAATGCTGTTACTAACAGGTTTTTCTGGTATACGTAAAGTGGATCTATGGATCATTTTGAGTCTGCAGTATCTCTCTGCTTAGTGATCATCACAGTACAGCATGCTTATATGCTGCATAATTTGAAATGAGTAACTGTAGTGGTTATTTTCTTTGCTACATCTATCAGAACTGTATATGATCAGCCGTGCAGAACTACTGAGTTTTCGCCATAGTTTGAGATCAAGTGGAAACCTTTACAGTACCAAAACTAGGTACAGCTTTTTAAACCAGTACTAGTCAGTATTATCGACTGGTGCCAAGAAAAAGCAACACTGACCTAGACTGAAATTACATTTCGTTTATGAAACATTTCTGGGGAAAACCTAGAAGTTTCTGATCCTCATGAAAATGAGGGAAACAATCCTTCCCATTCTACCTCTAACACCTGGCAGAGAATTTAACCTATTTAAAATATTGTGACAAAGCTTTCAGTACAGGTTAATAATTTTGCCTTCATAAGAGTTTGGACTGCACAAGTGTATGCATTCTTACACCGAAGAGTTAAAATTCTGTCTTCACTGAAGAAAGAGCTCTTTACATTACAGATGTAGCCACACTGTTTTTGAGAAACAAGGGAACAGCAAAGTGTTCCCTTCACTCCTTGGACACTATGCTCATCTCCTAAGACTCAAGGACATCTTAAGAGCATTACTTCAAAGTAAACTGGAAAAAAACACATGGTAATTCCAGTTTTTCCTGTATAACAATTGCTGCAGATGATATAAAAAGCAAGACAATCAGAACTAAAAAGAGTTGTTCCAATCTATGCAAAGCTTACTCAACCCTAAAGCCCCTGAATCACTTTGCCAGCTTCTGCGAACTTCCACGGGAAGGCAATGTACTCTTCGGTTCTCATGAAAGAAATATTTAGACTCAAATGTCAGCCTGCCACAAGACAAAGCAGAGACTTGTCTGCTCTACCTGGTCTAAACACACGTGCAGTTGCCTCCCGTGTTTAGGAATATCCTTGAGCATGGGAAAGCTCTACAAAAAGAGGTGGTATAGGAGTTGTGTGAGAACACAGAAGCAGAAGGTGTTACCTTACTAGAGGCACTACCTTACCTGTACACCTGCATTGTTAAAAGTAATTTGTTTTCCAATTGCAATGAAAATTCAGTGTTTGACTTTGGGTCTAGCAATAGGGTTGGTAATGCAAGCATGAAATTATGAGTTCTGCAACAAGAAGCAAAGCAAAGCATACCTGTTTGCTTATGCAGCAACTTCTCCTGTGCAACAGGGGAATAAAAAAAAAGAATGAGAAATTCTAAAGGAAACTGTTTTGAGCCTTTAAGAAAAGAAGTCAGAGACTGACTGGAAAAAAGAAGTATCTTTTGACATAAATAAAAACGAGTCCAGAAATGTGTCCCTACTAATATCTAACTGGAAACGTTCAACTCTATAGCTGTACTCAAGCATTACGGCCACAATAATGCCTACAACACTGTGGAATGAGGATCCAGCTGGCTGAAAGTGAGGTAATAGTTTGTAATAGGTCAGAGTTCTAAAAAAGCACTTTTACATCTTACAACTCCAAATAAAATAAAAGGACACATTTCATACATGTTGGGCTTTCTCACCAGAACTGTACGATAATTAACTCCACACCAGGACCCCTACCACACTAAGCCTTACTCATCTTCAATTATATGCTGCAGCAAAGATTTACCAAGCAACACCTAAACTTCAGTACAATATGAAACTTGATTCTTAAAACTTTATACACACAAAATATAAAATTACTTTTCTAGGATGGGGTAGGGGAGAGGGATTCTCCTTCATGATACTTGGACTGAAAAACTAGTTTTCAGAGACTGCCACAAATAGTATTCACAGTTTCTTGCTGTCAGGCTTTTTCAGCTACATCAACGTAGTACACAACAATACTGTTAAATCCAATAACTACATTGGATGGACGTTCTCGGGAATAAGAGAAAACTAGTGACAAAAAATACCCGAAAGGCCTCCCCCTAACGATGTCTCAATTTTTACAGGGTTGCAGTTTGTCTATGTTACACGTTAATGTGATCTCAAAAGAGCAGCAGGAGAAAGATTTTAAACCTTCTCTCCTGTCCAAGTGATCCAAGTAACATAAGCATCCAGTTACCAGAAATAACATGAGAAACGAGGCTTTTGCTACAAAGACAGCAGTGAACCACACCTTCCCACACCAAAATATGGTCAACCAGGGATTTTGGCCATGCAAACTGCTGGTCAGCAGGAAATCAAGCATGCTAATGGACAAACATTAATTCCAATCATATATTTAAAATGATCGCAAATACTACTAGTTAGCTACACTGAAAGCGCCTGTAAAAAATATGTAGTGAGAAAGGAAACAACATCAGTGATCACTGCAGCACTTCGAGTGATACTAGCCTTACGTGATGAATCACCTCAGAGAAAATACATTAGATGGGACTTTGAAACAAAAAAAGTAACATTAAAAGGTGCACCTGAATATTACAGACTAAATTTACAAAACCTACAATAAGGTAAAATATATATCTTTTGAATATTCAGCAGCTTTTTTTTAAATTTGTTTTTATTTTTTGAGAGGCTCATGAAATTTTAAAAAGGGACCACTAACTAATCTCAACCATGCTTCACAAAACAATAATGGCTATTTCATATTGCAGTTACCAATGTAATGCAATTAGTGCTTAAAAAATAATCTACACTTTTTTTTTAATTCTTTTTTTCCTTTTCAAACAGAGACCTTTGGAGGAAATACGGTTGTTCAAAAGCTTCTCGAAAAAGAAAGATTACCTGAATAGTAAAGTTATCACAGATCAAGTGTTGTGTTTAAAAGCTTTGCAGACATGAGTATTACAATCTTCAGGTCTCAGGACATTTAAACTGAGAAAGTTACGCGTTTGGTTTGTTGTTGGTTTTTTGTCTTTTTAAATCCACTTTCTAACCAAAGCAAATAAAGAGTACTCAAGTTCTCACTATCTATTTACAATTCTTAGCCTACAGTCTGAAATGACAAGACAAATTCTCTTTTAAAACTGCAGCATTAAAGGGTAGGCACACCATTCTTCTGCTGCACGATTGTCACCCACTTAAACATACACATACAAAATATTTAGGTTAGTAAAATGAGCACTCCACATACACTACAGTGACAAGGTTTATAAAACTCAACTCATGTTGCTTAAATAAAGACAACTACAAAAGGTTAAACCTCTCTGAACAGTAAAACTGTGTTAGTTTTTTTTTCTTTAAACTTGCAGCAAACTTTCTACCATAACCTCCAACAGCAGATGAAAACACACGTTTAACTGCGCCTTTATTGCAATCACCGGCTAACTGGAACGTATTGCAGTTTATATACTGCTACTGAGCTTAAACTGCTTTAAATACCAAGATGATAACTAGAGAGCTACGAGGAACCAGGAGTTTGCGTACTAAAATATATTAAGTAAACAAAACCAAAGTATACTTGGGGCCAAGTGCCCAGGCCGTTTCAAGAATGAGCAGTGCATATTTAAAACGACAGCAATGGTGTGCCTAACCTTTGAAAATATGAAGTTGCTGGGGAGGGGGGAGAGACAATCAACTGTTCCAGAAGTCAGTCAGCATCCCTACGGCTATTTAGGCCACCCTCCCATGAACTTTGAGAAACCACTTTCAATCACTGACATCACTTAATGCTCTCACACAAAAACTGTAATGCTTCTTTTGGTTGTGCAAATGGGGGAAAAAAACAAACCAAACCAAACAGTAGTTCTATCTACCTTTTGCACAGGTTAAGACCAAACTGTTTCTACCTGAAGAACCAGCAATTCCGATTTGGTCATACTGTGGTAAGTCCAGTAAGCTCCACCCAGTTACTGACCACTCCTGCAGAAAGTATCAAAGATAAAAGTTCTGTACAAAACTTATCCTGGATCTCCATATATCATATGATAACAATATCATCATATTGAAAAAACTGGACTTGTGGTTTACGGAGTGCTTTTATGGTGTTTAAATGCTTATTCTAGAATGTAATAAACCACTATCAAAAGAGATTAAATAAAAACAGGAACAAAAAAAGCAGGACTTGGATTAATTCCTGCTACTGGCAACTGTAATATTTAAAAAGGAAACACTCATTCACTGAGTGTTCGACCCTGACAGTATTACAGATAGATATGATGCAGAGCCTGAATTAGATCAGGCTATCAGTGTTTTACTTCTTCCCTGAACATTAACAAACTCCTTCACTAATGTAGATATTTGGGCAGACTACTGAGGTTGTAACGTTTGAGATCACCGTTTTGTGGGCTTCTTTTTCCTTCTTTTCCATTTTTTGCAACATCACAGTAGTTTGTTACACACATCCCCCTTCCCCAGATTAGAATCATTTGAACTACTTGTTGGAACCACATAGTTTAGTAAACTCAGAACCAAGTCTGTAAAAAGCATAAAGGTCGCAAAGAACCATAGTTCTGTTATAATGAGGCATACCCTAATACATCATTTAGTGTACCCTGACTGCTCCTGACTGTGAGAAGCTTGTCTTCCGTGAGATAAGGCTACATCCTCAAGCAGGTGAGTCTAAATATCACCCTTCAAAAATATCAAACAAAATTACAGCGAAGGTAGTGTTACAAATAATTAACTGACATATTCTGAAGGTAGTGTATGTAAGTTTTCCCTTCCCTCCCTCCCCGCCCCCCGCCCCGGGTGAGCACTAAGCAGACAGTGAATGGCAAGTATGTTCAATTTATAAAGAAAATAGTGGAGAGCCTAATTAGATCCAATTGATTATCCTTATAATAAGCAAATCTCTGAGTTCAAGCGAGGTCCCATTTCTAAATAACCTGATTTAGCTTAAATCTTTCAATCAACTGGATCAAAGAAAAGGAGGGAGAAAAAGATTTCCGAAGCGTTTTGAAGAATGCCAGTCTGATTCTCATTCAAAAAATGCCTGGTTTTAGGAAAGTATCAGTTTAACAAAGTGGACTTTTTTCTATGAAGGCAGACATGAAAAATCCAATACCAAAAGCTCAGGCAGGCCCTACAGGCAAGACGTCCACTTCCACAGATCTGCATTCTTTGTGAGGTAACTCAACTCTCTATTACAGAGAAACATGCAAAAAGCAACAGAAAAAGAAAAAAAAAGAAAAGAAAAAAAAAGAAAAGAAAAAAAAAGAAAAGAAAAGAGGGCAGTGGGCTGGTGAAGGAGGGAAACTGCACCATACCGGGCTAGAAAAATTTACAAATGTGACATTCAGAGCACACCTTTCACCTGTGTCCACACAAGCCTATGCTAAACTGCAAAGGAAAGAGCTGTGCAGCAAATAGGAGAATCGGGTGTGCTCAGTGGTGGTTGAACTATGCAGTAGTGCTCACCCAGTTTGCAAAGTAATTGGCACTCTACAACATCCCTACTCATCTTTCAATTCATTCGCACTTTGTGCTGCTTCTCCCTGGGGATCTAATTCAATCTTTACTGAAACATCCTGCCCCTCCGACCTCATTAATTTCATTTTTTTCTTTGGAGGGTTTTTCAAAGTGCCCAGCCTCTCTTTAACTTTGTACTCCAGTGTACTGTGGGGGATCCCATAAATACTCTGAGCTTTGGAAACACTCATTTTCCCGCTCATAACCACGGAGATTGCTTCCTCCAGTATCTCGCTGTTGTACTGTCTGTATCGCCCTCTTTTCTTCCTAGGTTGCTTAGAGCCAGGATCTCCCTCTTGATCTGAGGTGGGATATGGCTGTCCAGAGGTAGACTGCTCAGCATCTGAGCCCCAGGAATCTGGTCCAGCATCCAGCAAACTTCTCCTGTTTTGTTTTGGAAGGATAGCCCTTAACTTTTTGCTAAGCGCGCTCTCCGTTTGTGAACCCATTACCAAAGAGCTATAGCTGTACTGGTCACCAGAGCGGGACTCCCATGAAAGGTCCATGCCTCGAACTTGTGGTATCTTTAAATCCACAGGAGACGAATGGCTCATGTCCTTTTTCCCATCCTGTTTAGTTTGAAGTGCCATTTTTTGAAAGGCAGAGTTTTCTGTAAGAAAAGGAAGGTCACTGATGTTGCTGAGTGCACCATTTCCCCTGAATTTCATGCGGCTGAAATTGAATTCGTAGTGTGGTTTTGCCCAAGAAGCCTCCCTGGATAATATTAAGTGCTGTCCATGATTCTGTAGTCCAGATGGCCCATGGCTGGCAGCCGTAGAAAACTGGTTTCTGCTCAGCAGTTCTTCACTAATCTGGAGTGATCGAGCCAGCGGTACTTTAAGAGATGTGGAGTGGCCATAACCTTCCCTGGTTCCATCCTGCAAGCTTCTTGGAGGTACCCCATCACCACTCTGTAGTCCCTCCGGATGGTGCTGGCTGGGTCTCCCAGGTCGCCTAATTGGATGGAAGGAAACTGATGTGAGCAGGACTTGCACAGGTAGGGAGGGATGGGTGAGGGGGCCACTCCTTTATTAGAAGGCCTTGCTTGGGTAACATCACTTTTTGTGTTATTTATTTTTTCTCTAAATTTGTATTTATTTTTTGATTTTATTTTAATTTTTTTTTTAAGTCTCAGCATCACTCAGTTTTAAAACTTGTTCACAAAAAAAGAGAAGCTTTTTGGGCAAAGAAAAATGAAACCTGTTGGCTGGTCTCTGGTTGGGTTCACAAATTCTCGGAGTAGAAAAGACTTCGCGCAAGCGTCTGCAAATAGCACCTTAATTACAAAGTAGTAATCAATCGCCATAGAGCTACACACAACTGTGTTACTGGTGTGACGTTACCACTAAACAAGTACAGTAATAAAAGAGTAAGCCGAAGTGCAACATATTCAACATGCAAATATGACTGCCACCCGCAGTATCTACACATAGGTGGAAACCTTGGATGATGTTCGCTTACATCATATTGAAGAATTACTGCTCAGGGTAAAGAAAAGAATGCTTAGCAGGCCTCAAAGGTATTTGCTTGACTTTCATTAAGCACCAAATAAGAAAGCTGGGATACTGCAGATCACAAAGAAAAAACACTGCATTACACTAGACTTACCAAACTGCTCTCTTAACTAATTGTATATACACATGTCCTTGATTCTCGTTTGATATATAGCATGGCTAGGAAAAGAAATCCAAGTCGCAACTATCATCCATATCAAGGGTTAACAGCACAAACAGCAGCGTGTATTTTTACCATTCTCCTTTTGTCACAAATGTTGTATGACACAAAGAACTACTACTGCAGATAGACATATGCCTTTTAATTTTTTGCTAGCTTGCCCCTCTCTAGAAACTAAGTCACACTAATTTCAAAATCCACCTCCAAACTTCTCCATGTTCAACATACAAATCAACAAAGAGACTAGCAAGCAATTCTATTTTCATGCTCTGGGACACTACAGTGGTGTAAAGCCCTCTAGCTAAGTCAGCATTATTTAAGGATAGTATACACACTATTAAAAAGCTACATTACTTTAATCCTAGTGTGATGTTAAAAAGAAAAGTCTTAGGAGAAAAGACATCCACTGAAAAGGACCTGGCATGTTAACATACACTGTGTTTGGTATGTATGCTGCTAGCTTCTCTCCAGCAAGCAGCAGGTCATAGATGAGTGGGCAACAAGAGTCAACAAGGATTCATAACAAAATCCAGAAGTGAATGAAAGTTTACTATTCCAGAGCACTCTCTCAAACAACGTGCATCCTCAGCTCTTTCCACAACATGTATCAGCATCTGAATGCGCACCAGTGGTTCTGCACCTAAATAAAGGTCATATTGGCAGGTTCCTAGGACAGAGGTTCATACTTGATTTCACTGACACTAAACAGACTGCAGTCAGCCTCATGTACAAGTAATCACACGTGCCAGTATGCCACATACTCTCAGGACCCACAGACTGCTCAGGGCAGTACTAGGTGGTGGCCCTGCACCCCTGTTTGCTGGACTTCGGCTCTCACTTGACACACCAACAAGGGAACAAACAACATAGAGCTGCAGTTACTTCTGCTGTCTTCCTAGGAAAAAAGAGCTGGAAATAACTTGTACAGCATTGAAAGAGAAGAGCTGGTGGGGGACGGTGTATGCTAAAGAATTGTGAAAAAGTATTAAGACTAACTTTGCAACAAGGATTAAAGTATTTTACTAATAAAAGTATTAAATATCTCAAGTCTGAGTAATATTTTCCCAAGAAAAAATTAAAAACTTAGACCAGTTGTTAGTTAGTCCATGGCTTTGAAGGTGTGTGGGGGTGTTAGTTTAAAATTTCAAGTTTTTCAAAGGCTATTATAAAGCTAAATCCAGCAGTTAAACAGCAGTTTAAACCATACGCTGTTTCTGTTCTTCACTAAAAAAGTGACTTGTTCACAGTAGCTTCAAGATAAAATTCCCCCGTCAACACCCAAAATCCCTCTTACTCCCAGTCAGTCTCTCCAGTACAATTGATTCAATCCTAACTAAGAGTAAAGGGTTTCTAAATATATGCAAAAGTGACCAATAGAAATATAACAGCTAGAAGAAACTTTATATACCATTCTTTCACACCTTGAACTAATTAAGGCACGAGTACTACACCAGACATTTTATGATTATTGTTTTAAACTTGTTCAGTGCTACGGTACAATCACAAATCCAAAAAGCCATGTTTAAAGTTTTCTGAGCTACCAGACTCCCTCCCCCAGCTGCTTTAGGTTATGATTTATGGTAGGAAGTATTAACAAAAAGCATGCAGTGATTCAAACCTTTTAATTCAACTTGGTTCACCACTCAAATCATTGCTACCCTGATACAAACTTTCCTGTTAGCTGACTTTCCTCTTAGTGGAACAAAATACAAATTGTATTGCAAAGTCTCCAAGGCTCTTCGTACGTTTAGCTGAACTGTCATCTCCATAGACATCACTTACCACTAAACCCAAGCAGCAGGTAATGGACAGATATTTTGCTAAGTACTAAATTGGCCAAAATAACAGACATTAGAGTTCTTAACTGCAACAACTTATTTGGCAGGTGGGGTGAAAAACACATTACTCCAAAGGGTTAACACAAAAAGTAAGTTAAAATTAACAGGAGGTAAGCACACATTTTTAGTATAAAACAGTTTTAAAAGGTCATAGTAAGTTGCTGTCTCTTACCCATTTCCTGGAGTACTGGAGCACCCTGGAGAATGACTCAGAGAGGTGCTGCCGGCACAAGGACTCTTCTTAGTGGATAAATCAAGCACACCGTCTATAGAGACAAAAGAATGACTTCAGTGTTTGAAGAAGCAGGATCGGCCATGCTGTCCCTTGACACAACAAGTCTTTAGGGCTAAAGTTTTATTTAGCACACAGCATTTTCTATTTCATTTTATTTTTAAACAAACTAAGGCTTTGATTTGTTTGTGATTTGGCTTACGTGTGATTTCAACATAGCCCTCAGAAGTCACAACATAAACTGCCAAAATTGAAAGTGCACCTACTACCAGAGCCAGGGAATAAAAGGCAACCTACAAATGACAGTTCAGGACACACTACAGCCTATCACATAACTAACCCTCGTCAGTGGTCCCAAAATGAGGCAATCTTCAAATTCCTGATACATTCCCTCTGCTTAAAGGGCACTTGAAGGCAGTATTTGATTTTTTTTTAATCCAAACCTCTGTAGGAAAATTCACTAGGAATTTCATACTGGAAACTCACTTTCAAACAAACATTCTTAAATGTGAGATTCCCCTCACCTGGCAGCTATCATCATGCTTTTTCCATATCTCTAATGGGTCCCTGCTGGCAAAGCTGCTGCCTTTCCCCTCTGTATTGTGTCATTTTTACTCCCTCTCTCTTCCATATACCAAATTGTTTTTCCTGCTAGACTGCTTCTTCCATTCTCTCTAATGGCACATCCCCACATTCACCCATACTCTTCTGCAAGCCCTTACGTAAACTCTGTATTTCTAGGCAACAGAAAAGGGAGCACTTTTTGCTAGCAAAGCCTTGCTCCCACTGCACTGAAAAGACTAGAAATTCTGGTCATTTTAAAAGGGCAACATTGTTATAGAAGCAGCAAGCCATTTGAAATTCCTGGAAACTTTGAAACAAGGAATGTATGAGGCAAAGACAAATGAAACCTGTTGGCAAGGTAAACTAGAGACATTTCTGAGCTCCTCACTTATTCCATCTAATCAAGTAAATACCACCCAGCACAAGAACAATATAAGATGGCTTTTAAATTGCTTAAAGTTCTCATTTGACATATGGAGAAAAAAAACTCCATGATAAACAGTGAACTAGAATTAACTTGTGGAAAGCTGTTCCACCCACTGCATTTGGGAGCACACCACAACCCAAACTTCAGAAGGGAATTCAATCTTCCTTTTGAACACCACTTATGCAGCCACAAGAAACAGACTGGATCAAGTAGCACCTCCTTTTCAAGGGGCTACACTAAACAGCATGGACTGCTGCCGGGGGCACTTGCATCCACACTTTCTTTGTCAGAAGAGTCATAATGACCTAGAAGTCTCTGAGGGCAACTAGGCAACTAGTCTCGTACTCCACAGAGTGGTTTACAACTAGCTTACTTACTAGAACAGAGATACAACAATAAGCATCATTAGCAGTCTTTCCTGGCAGCCTTTTAAATCTCTCATTAACAAGTTTGGCAAAATCTCTTCCCAAGTACATTAAATGTAAATTGTAAAAAAAAGGAAAAAAATTACCTGAGCAAACAGACTGTTGTATAAGTTAATACGTGTATGTTCTAACTCTATAATGTGTTATGAAGGGCTGGGGTTGAAACTAGATGATCTTTAAGGTCCCTTCCAACCCAAACCATTCTACGATTCTATGAACATTCTAAATTATCTTAGAGCTTTTTTGCCACATGGTAGCTAAAGAACAGTTCATGCTTTCTTCTTCACCTACAATCCTCTAATTCAAAAAACCTAAACAACCAGAAATAAAAAGAAACAGAAGCAAAACCAATTCTGTTTCATCAAAAAGCTTCACAATAAGAACAGTTTCACATTTATAAGCATATACACAACAGTTGTGAAATACATTTATAATTAGCTAGAAACAAATAAAATTAGCAAGAAACATATTCCTATCAGCTAAATGTACAGGTCTTCACTTCAAGACAGGCACCATACAACCTTCCACTGACACCATATAACCTTCCACTGCAGTTTTATAACTGAAGTGTGATGACAACTTTCAGTAAGTGCTGTAGGTGCAATAAGTGTTCAGACACCCAAGCTGCATAATGTTGGACACATCAAATTAACCTTTGTACAAAACGCTTCATAAACCTAAGCTCAGAGAATAAAGAAACATCCTCCTACAATTCTGTACTAGCTTTTTAATGGCACCTTTCCACCTTTCCCACTGGAGGACGGACAGCCTACTTTGGTTTTGAAAGAATGATTTCAGACACTAATACGTTTCTAAAGAAGGGTAAAGGGGCTAATTTTAATCCTCTCAGTAGAATGCTTACAATAACCTCTAGTCAACAGTTTCAGGGAAAAAAAAAAACAAACTAACATTCACATACTGTAAATCACTCACAGAACTCACTCGTTAAAAAACATTTTTAATGGCAAGCAAGGTTTTCAAATTAAAACAAGATCTGCAATGCTGTTACAAGTTATTCAATCTGTGCTCTTCAGAACAAGTCTATTTTTAAGGCAGAAGAAAGACATTTCTTCCAAATGCATAAACCTGGGAGTTTTGTACAGTTCATGGGTATCATTTTTACAGCCTTCACAAAGCCACTTCTCACAGACTTTTAAAAAGATACTGTTTTCACACTATGGCCAGAAAGAAAATAAATCAGTCTTTCAATCAGACTGTGTACTGATCTCAGAAAAGAGACAACATTGTGGTTCTCATGACCATGTGAACTTGCCTTATCAGCAAGCATACAGTCTATTTTGGCAGACTGTTTCTTGCAGCTCCCAGTAGGAACAGCCCACCTGTCTCCAGAGTATGGAGCACGTCCATTCCCTTTGCCCTTCTTCAGAAAAATCACTCATGTCTATGGGCCTACATTCTTCCAAAAAGGCTCTTCTCTCCCAGCCACATCTAGCTAGTTATTTTATTGTATAAACATCTACTGCTTTTCCCATTTACAGCTTATGTAAAAGTGCAACTTTCCAATTGTCTGGTTTTGAAACAAGAATGCCATTAATGGATTGCAAGACACTGATAAGAGTCCTACCTTGTTCACTAGGTTCTGACTGAGACTTTCTGACAGTAAGGTCCAGAGGTGAGTCTTGGTCAGCCATGAGAAGTTTGCTGAGCACAGGGTTCTGAGCAGTTGCAGCCGTGGGAGAGGAGGCGACCAGAGATGCTTTCAGCAGGCTTTGGTTCTTTGTGCTATTGGGCTGGCTGGAGTCCTGAGTAGAGCTAGTTTTTGAGGTATATTCAGCAGCAAACTGTCGGATCATTCGCTGCATGATCTCACGGGCCACTAGGGGAATATTGGGGTCAGAGACCCTAGGACTATCTGTAAATATTAGAGATGTTTTTTAAGGAAGCACTTTAAGAAAAACAGCTTGTATATTAAATCATTGCTTGTTTAAAAAATAAAAATAATCTAAGGGGAGGAAAAAAAATGAAAGCTACAGGTACAATAGTTTTTGTAGAAAATGTACTTTAGTCTTAGAATATCTGAACAAACACTATTGCTAATTCTGGTATAACCTTCCCAAAATAAGAAATATGCAACCTTATCTTTTGCTTTCAAACACGGACATATTTGACCAGACCTTTAAGAGGTGTGGAAATGGAAAGGAGAGTTAGACTTACGAAGGTAAGTACCAAGTAATGAAGCTCATTCAACAAAAAAATTGAGCAGGTTATTCAGAAGAAGAATCGAGTAACTTACCTGCAGCTACAGAAGGGGAGAAAGGAGAATAAAGTTGCAGCAGTCCCCTACAAGTCTACTAAGACATCAAGCCCTATAGTTCGGATTCTTCAAAATGACTCACATCAAGATCAACTGTTCAAGTGTTTCCACCCCATTCTATCTATTCTTTTTGTCATTTCAGCCATTATAATCAATGCAACATCAGGGAAGCTCAAAGAGCTTCCACATACACAAAAACCCCAGGATGTGTAAAATGAAAAATAACTCTAAGAGAGCTGCTAAATCTATTAGAAATGTGAAATGGAACAGGCAGACATTCCAATTTATTTATATGAAATAGTGTATAAATACAAAAGTGTTTGGGGATGTAGGGGAAAAAAAACAACCTCCAAAAATCACTACCACCATAACAAAACCAAAAAAAACCACAACCACACAACTCCAGCAATGGCTCAAAAGGTTTGATTTTCTGTTTCTGAAGAAACATTCAGGGAAAATTGTGCAGTAGAAGACCAAGCAAATCCCTAAAAGCAGCTCTCAAAATGGAACAAAAGAGAAGTGTTCACTCCTTCTTTAAAAAAAACCTGTCCAAGTTCAAAGGTAATTTATTGAGATTGAACTATTAGAAGCACAAGCAAAATCTTCTGTGGGATACTTAGTGTTAGATTTGACTTTTGCTGCCATTTCTGACAAAAGTGCATCATCCCAACAATCCAGCTGTAGTGCAACTGTAAAGGATGACTGACATGAAGTTTGAACATGGAGCTGTCCACAAACCAGCAAGAAGCAGTAAGCAGCAGCCTCTGTGTTTCTTGATGAAAAACCATGCTAAGCTTAAATACTTATTGAGCCCAAATTCCTTCCTGTTAAGCACAGCTATCTAAAACTAAGACTTTTTACAGTCACCATGTATATTCTTATAAGGGTATAATAGCTGTAAACTTTCAAGATGTTCATGTAAATTCCTAATCATTTTCTTGTAAAATCTACAGGGTGTTTTATTGTTGCTAAGGACAAGACACTAGAGTTTTAGGCAGCTACCAAAAGACGAGCCAAACTTGAATTTAGGTACAATCATATTCTCATTTTCTTACTAAGCAGCCCACAGGGACCCTGGAGAAGTACGAAGGCTTTTTTTTGCTACAGTGACATTTCTTCCATTTTCTAGCCTCTACTATAACCTGCTGAAGGACATATGAAAACCTCTAAGAAAGCCCACAAGGGCACAAACTGGTGGCATGATCAAACTGATACCAACTATTCAACATGGGCTTGTAGTATATACAAGTGGGGCTTGGCAGGAACACAGAGCTCTGTGGCACCTGCATTTTCTGAAGAAGAATCATGTCTTCACTGTGCACCCATGTCCATATATGCAATTCAGTAATGCTTACAGTTAAACATATTTCCAAATTCAGGGACAAAATATTGCATATGCCTACAGCATATTGATAATCTGCAACTTCAAAGAATAAGCACAGTATCACTACTGAGAGCTTTCCAGTGCTGCTCAAGATAAACTCACTAATTCAGGACACAGAACTCAATTCTTAAGCAGAAGAGCAGTTACCTAGCACATTAAAGGCTTCTTGCTTAATATAAAGCCTGAACACTAAGGATTAAAGCTGTTCAAAAGCAAGTGGAAAACATTTGCTGCTACCTCTGCAGCATCACTTGAAATCAGCAGATGTTTATTTTGACTCCATGCGTCTCATTATTTTGTTGTTGCCTTTTTATTGTAATAAACTAAAATTAACTAAGCCATGGAAACTCTCAGAGAAGAACAATACAGCAAATAGTTATCAGCTATAAATAATCTAAAGCAGTACCTCTGAGCTACAAAAAACTTAATAGCTTGTGAATTTTACCTACATTGAAATCTTCATTAAACCATCAAAAGAAGGTCCTACCCTGCCACAAGGTAAAGGTAACAGACAACAAGGTATGTACAGACAACTGGGAAGTATGAATATTTGAAAGATGCATCACAGAGTAGGCACAAAGCAGAGAGGAAGTACGTAAGATTAATGGACCTGCTCAGAAAGTTTGCTAATCTTGCTAATTGCCTACGTATTTAAGTACAAGAATGCAAGACCTTGACGTGCAACAGGCATCTGTTCACAGAACATCCGATCTTCTCTGATCTGCCTGGTCTACAAAATACCAGTCTCAAATGTTACTGGCAGTGAGGATGGAAAGAACAAACAAAAAAGGAAAGAACTAATGACTGGTGTGATGCCAGCAGAGCCCAGCATCTCTGGACAACACAGGAGTGTCAGAGTTCTGCCATTATTTGTGTCCTCTTCGGTATGACACTGCCTGGGGATCTTATGGCACTGGCATGAGTTAGAATAATCTTTCAGGCAATCTAAATACAGCTAAGCTTCACAATGATGCATATTAAGGATTCAAAAATTGCTTCCTGCCAGGCTGCTTCCCCTCCCTTATTACTCTTGCACCAAGCACAGCTTTGCCAGAGGAAGGAAAGCAAGAGTATATTAAAAAAATTCATAAAGATTCTTAGACATCTGAAGCCATTTCATTATGTTCATTGTGTGCATCTGACCACAAGGACAGAGCATTAAACCCCTCATTAGCACACTGCAGTGTCCGCCAATGGTCTTCCAACATTCAGGAAAGCATGCTTTTCTAATAAGACATGCATGCAGGTCATACAGAAAAATTTAAGCTCAATGTTAAAGGTATCACATCTTTAATAAACCATTTGGAGGTGATGGAAGTGCATTATTTTTTCTTGTAAGAAAACTAAAATGCAAAAAAGTATATTTTCCTCTAGACTTTTGTTTACTTAAATCCCTTCTGGATTTAAAAAGAGAGATGGGATAAATGTAAAAGCAAAAGGAAACATTAACCTTAGAAGAAAGAAGAGAAAAAAGAGCCAAACAACAAAAAAACCCACACTCTGAGAAAGAAGACTTGCAATAAAAGCATTATCTGAACTATCAGTAGTAATGCAATAATTATCCTTCCTACCATCCCACATGCTTCTATACTTTACGTAATACATCATAATGTATAGTTCGTATTTCTTCATTTGAGTCCTAAAAGAAAGGCTAAGATACTGTTATCTACTTAAAACACCTTTAAATATTTCGGTCCCTGGGAGGAAGGGCTGAGGACTGGCTACAGCAATTTCTAATTTGTTAAACTGAAGCCTTGCATTGTCCCCCAGAAGACAGGTTGGAATTACTGATTTGGCAGATTTTCTCACACATGGGTTAGACTGATAAGTAGAATGTACTTTCATTCAGGATGCATTTGGAAGCAACCTCTGGATTCCCATTTCTCAGATTGGTAGAAAACACTGAAATGAGTTTTGTGCCTTCCTAAGAGCACAGTTTAACTGACATAACTCTCCAGAGGAGATTTACAGGATTGTCTAGCACAGAGCTACTGTTACTGCTCTCAGAAAATTGTACAGCATTGATTTTCCAATTCTTTTGCTGATGACATTTTGAATTCTCCATATATCCACCTTAGCACTATTCCAACATTATTTTGTACTGTTGATTTCTGGGGGTGGGTAATCACTACAGACCACAGTGAGAAGACTGCTGAGCTTTAAGAAAAACTGCATTAGTACGCATCCCATTAAAGTAAGATTTTAAAAAGTAATTTTTTTGTTTAAAATTGCCCACCTACTACCACCATCACTTGCTCCTGCTTCCAAACAGCCCACTCACCCAAACACTGGTTTCAGGGGAGCAGTTATACTGGGTGAGAACTGAGTCATTCCTCTGAAAGTACAAAACACCAGTGTTCTCAGGATGAGATTTGGTTTAGGGCTAAGTATGTTATATTCTTTTTCTCTCTCCCAAGCCCACACTGTTGTGTGGCTACATTATTTGAGAGTCAATGGTTACTCTTGATAAATATATATTAAGACAACAACTGAAATATACTGAACATACAATAACAGCTTGAACATCAGATCTTTTGACACCTGCATTGCATGCAAAGAGACCAGCAAGAGATACCATTTCCCCCCCCAGTAAAACCAACCTTTTCTGTAAAAGACTGCATTGAGGAACTCTTCCGCTTGCCTTTCAAAACGAATGATTTTTGCTTGCTCTTGTCTAAGCAGAGCTTCTTGTCCAGCTTCCGAGGCTGGCTCATCCAGACTGACTAAGTGTTCCTGCAAAGATATTTAATATTTGTAAGATCTTCCTGACTCCAAAATTAATAAAGTTCCTTAGGCATTAAAAATTATACTTAAATTCAAAACTTCATTATGTACTACACAGAGTTGAATCTACTGAAATCACAACTTAATTTTTGACTGCTCCAGAACATTGTACTTTGTCCTGTTTTCTTGTTGTAAATGCAGCAGAAGCCTGTAAGATTTGATAACATTATGGGAAATAAGAGGCTACTATAAAGAAGATGTAGACATTTTACAACACTTGGCTGCAAATCCCTTATCTAGCACTTGTTCTTTAGCTGCTACTTTTAGTTCCAAGAAATAACCATTGAAGGTAAAACACAGAAAGTTCTCCTCAATCTATGCAGGATTCATGTGAACTGAGCGATAAATACATGACCAAACTTTAGCAACAAACAGATCCTTTGTGAAAAGGCTCAGCAGTAGCTACTTTTAAGTGAAATAAGTTAGCTGCTCACACTACCTGCAGTGAATTAAAATTCATGCTTTTTCTTACAACTGGAAGCAACTGAGTTATCTCAGTACTTCAAAACAAGTGTTTTAATGAGGATAATTAAACTGTGTGAGATGCCAGGACAAATCACTCACTTTAAATGCAACTCAAGAAACTAGAAGCCATTGGTTATAAAAATAAGAAATCTAAATCAGATCATCATCATCATCCCCCCCTCTCTCCCCTTTTCTCATTTCTCTGTTTAATGCCCTCCTGCTTAGGAGAACACTCTCATTCTGGACCCTCTCCCTCCATTTTCATTTTAAGCTATAAAGTTACCTGTATTTACCTACTGCAGGAATGCATACATAACCACTCTTTGGGTTTAGGGAGTGTTTTGTTTTGTTAACCTTTACGAAGTATCAGCTACCATAGTATATCTAGAGTATATCTGGATTTTGGCCTCCAAAAGTTGTTTATCACAATTTCAGGTTCATATCCTCATGGGATCAGCAGGGAAGGAAAGCACTGGCAATTCATTTATAATTCACAATAAATTCAAAGAAGTCACTCTTCAGTTTGTGCCGCCTCAACTTTAAGAGGTTTAATGAAGCAAGGTCACACAACCAGCCCATAGTAAATTAACAAACACTGCAGTCACATGAACTATGTGCAAAGGGTAATAATACGAAATGCTGTGGACTCTGGCCTTAACAACATGGGCTCCCGCCTCAGATTTGTAATTCAACAGCTTCCAAAAGCTCTCTATCACAAGTAAAGGGAGATACTCTCTCAGACAGGGTATAAACACAAAGCAGTGTTTTTAATAAAAAGATAAGGAACATGCAATGGTGGAGGTGGCAGGTCCGCAAAACACCACACTTTGCTGTGAAGGTAAGAGTCTGCACAAGTAAAGACCTCAAAAAGCGACTGGTTTTTTCCATACCAGAGGGATTCCAGGCTTGCTCCTGTGGTTCACTGGCATTTTATGAACACACTGAAATACCGTTGTACTTTTCTGATACTTAAAAAGAAGTGTGAAGTATCTGCACAGGTGGAGGGTAAGCCCAATAGTTTCGTAAGACTTATGCCTCAGTTGAGAATTCATAGAGCACACTTGCATCCTCTTTTTGGAACTGTGTTTCTGTATCTGACAAATCTTACTGCAGAATCTGTCCCAGTTTTATTGACAGCCATTCTGAGTCAAGCCCCATTATCTTTTAGGCATTATCAGGATAATTGTAAGCTTGGCTTATCAGGTTGTATAAGAAGCAGATGTTTGGGCAAATTAGCTAATAACAGAATTAATCTAGGCATACAGAAGTGTTGGAACAATCACTGGAATATCTAAGCATTTACAAACTGCTTCAAGTTTAACTTTAAAAGGCATCTCTGTAATCTGATGCACAAAGATTTAGCTAGATAAGCTCCATTAAAGCTAATTGGCATCCTCTAGCTAAAGTCCCACAAGCCACTGCAAAAAACTCATTTAATTCAAAGGACAATCACAGAATTCAGAATTGACAAGGACATTACCCTTCAACCTGAGCTGATCCTTTGCCCTTTGACAGACTTTAGCTCTGGAAGAAGCCTAAAATAAAAATAACCCTTGGTCAACCCAATGCATTTCACACCTTCCTAGTACTTTCTGCAACTAAGACAATACACGTTAAGTACTAGCCTAGCAACTTGGTAGAAACAGTCGAATGGCAGCATGCCTCACCAGAAGCAAGTGTACTTTACCTTACTCATATAAAGGCAATGCATAAAAGTACAATTTAATCTACCTAGGCTGAAGCTGCACATTTTCTAGAGAAGGAATGAAGACAAAGGGAATCAGCCGGGAAAAAAATTGTAAGTAGCTTATATTGGTGAATGGCTGAATGAAAGATCATTTGATCTGCATCTGGAAGAAGAGGGGAATAACCAAGGCAATGGCAGCACTTAGCTCTTATGCCTCAGACTAAGGAGCATGCCATTCTTTACATGTATGGGCTTTATCAATGTCCATGCTAAGACATCGAAATATAAAGAAACACAGTTCTACAGCAATCATTTAACCTTGTGCATAGAAAAACCAATAATTTTCAGCTACTTTCTGGTATCTGCAGCACAGCACTCACTATATGAGAAAATATGGGAAAGATTTCTGTTTATTGCAGTTTTTAATAATTTTTCTTATCAGCTGTGTCACAACTATGCCAGAAATCACAGCTGGCTCACTCCTCAAAGTCAGCTTCCAAAAGTGTGGCTTTTGCTTGTTCTGGATCTGTGCGGTTGGTTGGCTGGTCTCGTATTGGGTTTTGGGGTTTTGTTTTGGTTTTTTTTGTTAGAGGGTTTTGGTGATTTTGGGGCATTTTGATTTTTTGTGGGTGCTGTTTTTGTTTGTTTGGTGGGTTTCGGGTTGGTTTTTTTTTTTTAAACATTTTCCACCATTTCTTCCCCAAAACCATTCTATAGATCCACTATCTTCAGGCTTATCCTCCCATTCCACAGTCCTGGATCACACTGAAGTTTTCAGTACCAACATGCAGAAAGTAGGAAAAAGAAAAACGAATGAGTATTTAGATAGCATTGTCATTAGTTGCAAACACCCTGGAAAAAAACCCAACCAGCTACTGTTACATAATATTTATAGCACAGCATTTGCTCTGTTCTCTTTGCCCACCTCTTCAGATGGGAATCATGCCCCAGAGTATCCCTGGAATCCCATCAGTGAACATGCAGTATCACTGTACTGAAGAATACAGCTTCAGGAAAAGACACTTGGAGTGGATTGCACATGCTCCCAAAGGTCTAAAGCCTTTTGCACATTCAGATATACAGCATAACTATACAATTAAGTCAAAGAGTCTTAGAAATACAGACCTTGGGGTTTCAAAATGCAAGGTGAATGCATGACCTTAACAGACCACTTAATCCTGGACAGCCTGGCTTTGCCAGCACTAGTGCTGGGTCTTCACTGAGACCCTCCTTGTAGGAAATGTTGAGACAGCAATTCTAAATGCTAAACTGCTGGCATGAAGAAAAAGGTATGATGCAGGCTGGTTTTTTATAGATACAGCAACAGTAGCTTCATGTTTAAGCCACAGGCTGCACGCAGATGGAGCGGGAATCACCCATAAGCTAGAATACTGTGAGGTAATTCCTATCCATCTTCATGGAGGAAACAGAGTGGTGGCTTCCTGTAGACCACCCGCGGTTGAGTGGCCAACCCATGGCCCACAGGAATACGATCTAGTTCCCCACCCCAAGGCAAGATCAGGAACAGCAAGTAATGTTTCAGCATCCTTAGGCTGTCTCCTCCAACACTTAATTTTTAAGACTGTACAGTCTTTTTATCTCTTAGCCAGTGCAAACGAGAATAACCTTTGCAGAAAAGTCCTAATGGCACCAGAGACTGTCCTCTTTCCTTCTATCTTCAAGACCAAGTCATTCTTGTTGCTTGCATTTCAACAATATTCAGTTTGTTTAGATCTCTCTCAAAATGCTACACCCAGTTGAGGTTTCACCTCAAAGCACTTAGGCTTTCCTCCCAGGTATGAAGACAAATGCCTGTCTTGATATGGCCCCAGAAAAAGTTAAGTACTTTTACAATGCTGTCAGTTTTCAGGTATCTGCAACTTGTGACTCGACAAAACAAGTCACTCTGTCCCATTTTTCAACTTTATTGAAATCGTTCTCAGCTCTGAGCATGTCCTTTAAAGCATCTACAATAGTTCCCAGCCTGGAATCAACTAAAAGCTCAGACTACTTAGTTTTAAGACAACCCTCACTTACTAAGCATACATGCTCAGATAGTAAGAAGTAGTATTTAGTTCTCTATTAAGATGACTGATATTAAATTTGGTTTGAATTTGATATATATGACTTGACTGATCCATAGCTATTGAATATAATTTATTAGCTATAGTATGGGGAGAGAAAGACACAAAATCTGTGGAATTACAGTAAGTTTGACATTGACATTGACATTTACACACAAGCAAAACTGTAACCCTGCACTACTACTAAAACCAGCTGAAGATTATCATAAAGAGCCTCTTCAGGTTTTAGACTCCATAGCAAATTATTTTATAATCACCCAATACAAAACTGACCTTCTAAACACTTGAGGCTTTTTAAAGTGATGAAATGCATGAAAAATGTTTTAGGAGCATCATCCTGCACACTTAAGATCTCTGTACGCAGTTTAAACACATTCTAAAGCCATCAAAAAAATCCCAAGAGTTCCACAACTTCAAATCATTTTCAGATACTTCCTCTGCCATCTTCAATTATCCTAGGAGTTAGTGCTTTAAATGATAGTGGTAGCTTCTCTTCAGAATTATTCAGACACTTACCACAGTTTGCTTCTTATTGTTTATGTTCCTCCATAGTGAAAGGATACCAGTCAGAGGCTGCTATTGTGACTAAACATAATCAAGTAATGGCACAGCATTACCTTTTAGGTGTTTGTGTAAAGCAATTACTTACAACCTTTTAAAAATATCAAAATCGTATCAGAATAACTTTGAATTTTAAAATGACTCCTTCATGTGCTGTACCCCCCCATACTTCTTCACAACTGGAAGGGCCTTACACTGAAGCCCAGGTATTCCATGGTACCCTGAAGTCCAGACTCAGCCTTCTGATGTCAACAGCACAAGATTCCAGGATATCCTCCCAGAAGACATTTTCTCTCTTGCTATTTTTGTAGCTTAAATATATCTTATAAAATACTTAATGTGCTTAGGAGTATTATCCTTCTTGTTCAGCTCTCACCAACTAATAAGATTAGTTGTCTCCCCCTTCCCCTTTTATTTTTTTTTAATAATACATATAGATTGCTTTATGTAGCTTTAGACAATAGTGTTTTCTTTTCCAAATGACTATACTCAACTAAATCCTCTTCATGTAATCTTTTCCCAGTTTCTCCTCTTATCACTGGTGCTTTCTTCTGTCCTTTTCTATCTGCATCTCTTTCTTAAAAAAAGAAACAACACCTTAAACTAAGCTTGTGCTCCAGCTATGAGCAACTGACAGCAGATACATTTGATACAAGCATCCTACATGAAGCCACAGATTTCATCTGTAATCTCTGTCACTTTATTTAACAAGCCGAACTGAAAAATTAAGAACCATAATTAAAGAGATAAGTCAAGTGCACTTGAAGTTCAATTCATCTGAATTGATGGGTCTTCTCTGTGCCACAACCTTTTAGAAGGAAAAGCTTCATTATGAAGAGTTAAAAAACCAAAAACCAACCACCTTGCAAACTAAACTATCTTAAATTTCCTGCAAAGGATAAAGCCCACAAGCAATTGAGAACTATTACATTTGCAGATTACCAAGTTCACCAGGTTTGGTCCCATATAACCCAACCAACTTCCTCTCACTAGGAGTAGGCAGCTAAAGCTGCTAACTTTGTCTTTTTTGTCTTTCATACCCATCAATATACCCATATGTTTTTGCACACAGACACCCACATTAATAACCTGGTAGCAGGTCCTTAGGCAATTAGCGATTCTCTGATCACAGCATACCGAAATAATAGTTTATTCTGCATTATTCTGGAATTATTCTGCATTTTTTCTGGAAGAAAATAATGCTGCTTTCTAAAAGCTTTACATTATTGCACATAACCCTCTGGATTTGGGCAAAAGTGTGTCTGGGAAGATTTTAGCTCCCCATTTTGTCTGTATTTTACCATCCCTTTCAAATGAAGGCACTTAATTTGTTGATCAAAAATTGTCTTGTATTTTGACTGCCAAAAAAAAATTCATGTTTTTGCTCAGTATTTGCAAGTAGAACTACTGCTACAAATAAATTAATCTCTCAGAATGCTTTGGCAGATGGTTCTCCATCCTTTGAAGAATTCATGTAATTGAATCTGACTGCCTGTAAAAGCAAGAACCAACATCACTGAAATAGGTGGGAGAGCAAGTGTAGGTTTTTTTCCCCCTAACAGCTCTGCCAATAAACTAATCTTGGCCTCCAATTCTCCTCCTGCAGTAGGACTCAATTCTCCTTAAGCACACTACTGGTCTCCCAAATTACAGGTAATTCTTAAGGGCAAATGAAATCCAGGAAAAACACCTGAAGATTTTTACTGGATTTGAACTTGTCAGACCAGGTACCTAAATGTCACTCAGAGGTGAAAAAATCAAGCATACCATTAATTATTCCACTAATCTAGAAAGACGTATTGGTGAAGAAGTACTATTGGGAAAAAAAGGCCAGCCACAAGCCACACACTGTTGTAAGATGGTTTGTAGCCGTCTTGCTCCCCAGCTACAACATTGGTTACATACCTTTGAATTCTGTAATTCAGCAGTACACAAAAGCACAGACCCAAATCATTCCACCAGTTCTGTTCCTAAAAACCTAAGAGAATGCACATGTACAATAAAAAAGAGCAGTATAGAGGATGAGGCACAGAAAGCACAACTGCTACTGCTTTATGTACAGGATCTGACAAGTTTTGGCAGTTACAGAAGACTGAACCTGCAATTCCCCAAAAAGAAAAGTTAAAGCTATCAGTACAGATGTTCAATGAAAGAGATCTCAAATAAACTAGTACCATTCCTAATTTAGTTTTGTCCATCACTTGGCTAAATACCAAAGGAAGTTACAAACTTTTTGTAACAATTAGGTTTCTGATGTTTTAATTCAAATTATGTTATAAAATCCATACTATTTGAAGGCTCCCATTAGAGAGTCATATTTAACTCTGTATTGCAAGCTAATGTCATCAGCAACAGCCAGCAGTACAGCAATTTGGTGTACCCACAGGGGAAATGAAGCACTCCTACCCTGCCATCTCTCTCAGCTGATATACAAGAACCCACTAAGTCTAAAAGGAGACACATTCTTCCCTCAAAACCAAACAAAACAAAAACGCCCCAGAACTCCAAACCCAAGAGAACCAATATAAATGCTGAGAGGCAGGAAGAAAAAAAAAGAACAACTAAAAAAAGAATTATACATAGTCCGAGCATGACGAGAATCACCAGGATTAACAGAGAAGTCACAAGTTTGATGTGAATGGACTGGTTCACCCTCCTACCCCATTGCCCCAGCCAGTGATCCCTGGCCATAGAATAAATAAGCCTGTGAATGAAATTCTGCTGTTCCCATTTACCAGTTATAAGAAAAATGGTTGAAACAGGTATTTTTTGGCTACTGGCATGTAAAGTGACAGAAATTGCTTGGGTTTTATTTATAGAAGCAATTCTACTCAAGCCCATAGTGGCTGACTGATACTACCACAGCCTTTAACTCACATTTCTCTCCTGCCTGCTCAGAACTTATAACCCCCATCCCTTTCACTGAGCGCCTTTGCCTAGTGATGCTGCACATAACACAATCCTAAAATCTCCTTAGAGCCTGATGCCAGAACACCACAGAGCACACCAAATGTGACCACATCTGCAATTTCTTTTTTCACCCATTGAAAAGCCACAGTACAATGGAAACCTTAATGTGAACCTTCCACGCAAGGAACCTTAATGTAAATGATAACTAACACTAGCACAAGGAATACATCGCTGGTTCTTCAGTGATACTCAGAATCATGGGCTACACTTTACCATGTGAAACTAGACAGGAAAGCCTAGCAAAGTACATGAAAATGCAAATAGTGGTATCTCAGCTTCTGATCAACAGCTGTGTTGAAGCCTGAAAAGGACAAGACAACCATCAGCATACTATACAGTGGACATTTGTGTTCTCGGTTTTTGTCTTCACCTAAAAATCACTGACTTTCAGGAGCTTTATTTTAGGTATTGTGGGACTCTGAGGACAGATGAGATGTAAACAGTGGGTTTGAAGCTCTACCCACACCTGCTGGATTCCCCCAGACTATGACTAGTCTCTGACCACAAAAATAATTTCAGAATCAACTTAACTAGAACTGTGCTGAACACTGAATTTTGTCTTTTTATGAGATGACATAAAAGAAACAACACAGAACTCCTTACAGCACAAGCATACATACAGCTTACCTGCTGTAAGTCTCAATGAAAGACAGCATTATGCCTTACATCTGTTCTAAACTCAAGTGTTCCTAACCCTCCTCTCCATGCTTTAAAAACTGTTAATACAAAACAAGTGTAAACTGTCAACATGGCAAGTATCAGTATCAACAAAGTACGTCCTTTATGAACAAGACATACATGTTAGCTGCTGCAGAGGAAAGAGCACTTTTTTTTCACTTCTAAGTTGATGGAGATCCACTCTGTGTGTTATATGGTGCAGGAAGAAGCAGTAGTTACAAGTTCCAGCAAATGAAGTTTTGCCAAGACAGATGAGCCTGCCTTCCTTCCTATGCTATAGAACAGTCGCTTTTGCAACACATGGGCTGAGAAACAATCACACATAGCACAAGAGCCTTTGCTTTGTATACTGCTATATCTCATTAAGAAAACCAACTGCAAGTTTATTATGCTGACAAAGCTGACTTGTCCATGTTTAGGCTCTGACTATGACCTATGATTCTATGACTTGGTTATAAATAAGCACAGTACAAAACCTACCATACATGAGCCCTTTAATAAAAAGATATGGCCCACAGGGAAAGAGATTCCGAGATACAGAACAAGACTCCAGGCTGTTAAAAGGACCACATTTCCATACTGAAGATAAGCCCAGCATCTGACTATAGTAAACATGCAAAAGCCACAGTTTGGCTCCCTTGGGAAGGGTTTATGATCCCAACAAGATTCCTTACAAAGAACTCAAAAAAAACAAACCAAACAAAAAACACCAAACAAAGAGCCACTACACATGGAAAAAGAACAAAAATGTGCATCATATCCTACAAAGTTGCAGAGAAGAGGCAAGTGTGTTCATTAACTTGCACTGTTTTAACTCAAAAGACCTTTTTCCGAAGGAGGGGAAAGGGGTAAGAGGCTGCAGTTTTCTATGTTCATCTAACTAGGAGCAAGCTCCCTCCCTTTGTCCCTCCCCTACAACTACTAGCTTCACACATCTGCATTGTTACCTTCACTTTTTCTCTTCTCAGGCAGCAGAAAAGACAATTTTCATCAAAAGACCAATCAGAAACACCTTCAGGCTCACAGTCTGTAAATCAGAGGAATAGCAAATTACTTCATATTCATATAGCGCAACACAACTGGAGCCAAAAGAGAAATGCCAAATTAAATACCTGTTTCACCACATTCTTGCCTGCATTCTGAGGATGCAGGCTTCATTTCAGCCATTTTTCTAAATCCCCAGATTACCAAACTGTACACATTTTATCTACGCACAACCAATCTGTTTTTCCGAGCACTGCCAAATACACTCCCAGCTACATAAAGATGAATGCACACTCATTAGTAATTTTAGCCAATATGAAACTAACTGTGAGCACTGCCTGGGGGAGGGGAAAAAAGCACAAATCACCACGGTAACACACATTTTCTAGAGGCAGAGCTGGGGCTGCTTCTGTCATTAGAAATGCAGAACAAGATACAAACATAGAGATTGAATACCTTTAAACAAACTGAGATCTTTTAATAATCCAGGTCCAAACAGGCCTTCTAGAATACTTTCAAACCCTAAAAGCAAATAAAAGAATTGTTAGCTTTCTAGATTAAGTACGTCACTACAAGAATATTCACAATAGCAGTTCTATATTTATCTGTTCCAAGAACAGAGCTCAACGTGTTTTCTCTAAGTATCACAAGATGCATGGGTCAATTGTGATGACTGAACTCCTGACAAATCACAGCACAATCCAGAGAGCCCACCAGCTCCTGCACTTCTGTAAACAGCGAGGTTAAAAACAAAGAACATTATGACATTGAAATAAAACCATTTCAGAAAGAAAACAGGAAGTTGTAGGTTGTAATTCTACAACATGATCAGATAATTGCTGCACAAAATCTCTTGTTTGAACCTCTGAACTAAGGTATGCTTTCCCAATTAAAAAAATACATTCTTCCATCTGAATGGCATTCATTTACTTTTCTGAATTTCAGCAAACGGTCGAATCAGTGTTTCCTGAAGAGTTACAGGTCTGAGAGAAAATTCAAAGGAAGGGGATCCAAAGTGGCATGCCACTAAGGAATCAAATTCCAATCACAAATTCGCATCCAAGATACACAGTCTGATTTACTTCAATGCCATGATTTGCGCCTTACTTGAAATAAATCTCACCAATTTTAGTTTACTCCAAAAGAGGGAAAACCTGTACCAAAATTACTGTCATTATTTGGAAATGTCAAATCAATATTGCACTAAACCTCTGCTGGCAGTAAAATCTTGCAGAGCTATCAACTACCCAATACTGTGAGAAGACAGGTCAGCAGAATGAATATGAGAAACACAAAAACTACTTTCAGTGGGAGAGACAAATTCTACCTGTTTAGAAAAACATACTTCCAATATAACCATAAACCTCATGACTACAGCTTACTGTAGGCAATTAATAGGGTAATTTTTCCCCTATCGATACTTTTGCTTTGTAAGTTTAATAACAGTTTGCACATAGATAGTGGCAGCTTCTCCTACTTGCCTGAATCTTTGAGAGGCAGAAGAAGAAATGAAGAAAAGAAAATAAAAAAAAGAGGCAAAAATATGGTTTTAAACTCAGAGAAACTTGCATGGGTGAATCAGGGACAAATAAGTTACCTGAAGTATCAATTTTAAGAAACCAGTCGAAATATAAATGGATCGCGTCTATAAAGGAGAACAGTTATTACACTGCAGTAATTCTAAAATAACACTGACTTTATGCAGATCAAAGTTATTTTCTGGACAGCAGTCTTCAAGAGGAAAAGACAAGTAGCGTTACACCCCTCTGGGTGTCAGCAAGAGTGTCAGTGCACCAACATCTTCAGGTACCAGATGTGGAAACCTACAGAACCTGCATGCAGCCTGTAAACGACTGATGGGCAGAGCATTGCTGGGGTACATCACCATCGGTGATCTAATGCCTATCAGAGGCTGGCATTAAAATATCTAATTTCGGAAAAGATCAAATGGGAAAAGAAAAAAAAAAAAGTAGAAAATAAAGGTGGTAGAGGGGTGGTGAAAGTAACAGTCAAGAGCAAAGAGAAATAGGGAGGGATCAGAAAACAAAGTGAAAGAGGAAAAACTGGAAAAACATCCCATTGAACAGCACCTTGTCAGGCAGAGAAGTAGCACTGCCTCCAAAAAAAGCCAATTCAGGCTTCAGGAAGTGGCGGGAACAGTGGGAAAGGGCCGACCAACCTGACCTAGAAGAAAAATAGGAGAATCAAGGTATTGACCCATAGATTTTTAACATTGACTCTCTTATGGGTAGTGACCCCTCAGAATTTGTATCTGAAATGAAACCTTAAGAAAAACAGGCAGCCAACCTCATTCTTTATCTTTTTGTTTTAAAAAATTATATTATATATATATAAATAAAAAGAGCTCAGAAATTTTACCCAAACTCACCGCTCTTAAAATAGTAACTGCCAGTGACTCATGCCCCACAGTTTGCCATGCATGCAATTGCACACTGAAGTCCCTGCCAAGTTTTACAGCTTGGATATTGTACAATCATAGTTTGCTAGCCCACTGTTCTGAGTGATGCTAATGCCACTCGGGTTTTATTAATATTAAATATTGGATTTAGCAGTTGCATAGCAACAGCAGAACATCTTATGTGCAACGCTTGACATTAAAAAAGGCAAATAAGGGAAGTATGAATGTATTCAAAATTATACTAAAGACTGGCAGAACCACCATGAAGCTGAGCCCTACTCCCCCCAGATGCAAAGTGCAGCACGGTAAAGACGGTCTAAGCCCTGCGCTGTAGTATTCAGTCACTGAGGACTCCAAAAGAGCAACTGTGTACAGTTAATCATGCATAATACATTGAAAACAAAATCTTGAAAAAGGAGCTGCCTACTTTTTATAGTATTTTTTCTCTCCATTGTCACTGCTCTTAGAAGCTTGAAAAGAACATTTCTTTTCCCACCGATTGTCCTTTTCCATTTGGCAGATGATATTTTCCTGCATTTCAAATGGAACAGAAATTAACATGGCTGCCTCCACTAAACCCCGGTTTTCATATTTCCACTACCTATATTGCAGTGTCTGACAGTTCACAGATCTGAAGAGCAGGGCCAGTGGAAAAGTTGCAGGAATAACAGAGGAGAGAAAATGGGATGAAGAGCCTGATACTTTAGAGCTTTCCCTTAGGTAAATTCCTCACAATTAAAGCAGCCATCCTTTAACCTCTATAACTGCTCATTTATACAAGGGAAAACATCTTTTTTCCCCCCTAAATTCATATACTAAGACGCAAAAAGTTTTAATTTCTTTTCAAAATACAACATTTTTGAAGCGTAAAACACTCTGGCTATATGAGAAGGCTCTCCAGCAAATGAAGAGTTACCAAAAAGAAACCAAATTCCCAGAAAGAACAAAGAAAACCCTTAGCACTGAAGCAAGACTAGAATAACTCCATACTTTTTCACCATTGTTAGCTCTAAAAGTAAAGCAATATTTAAGAAGCACTACTCTCCAACAAGTCCTCTGACAAAACCCGGAGCATGGATATACCATTTTTATGCTACAAGTAACAAGCACAGAAATTAAAACTAAAGAAGAAAAAACAAACAAAAACAAAAATTAAAGACAAAAGTCAACGATGCGGTTTTCAGCATGGTTACATATCATGAGTACTGTCCCTGCACTGAAACAGTTCAGTTTTCATCTTTTCTGGCATTTATGTCCTCCCTTCTGTAACCAGTATTTTAAGCCATAAATTTTAAACTGTTGGCTAACAGTTTAACACAATGGTTTGACTTCAAGCTTGAGAAATAAAATTATCCAGTTAGATCCTCTTTTGCCTTAAAATTGAGAGCCCTTGTCATGATTAAGTAGCTACTGGGTTCTTTGAGATAACACTATTAGAGTGTTATCAGAGTCCAAGGAAGGACTTTGGTGATCTCTAGTAATGTGTGTGAGCCAAAGACATATTCTACCCTTTAAAAAAACAGAAATGCAAGATCAGAAGGAGATAGGGATGCATTTCTGGACTGCCACTGACACAGAGCCTAGCTTTTCAAACAATGCTTTCTTTCCATGCGACAGCACAGCTCAAACATACCCTTTAATACTCCCTACATAATTCAGCCCTACACATGGATCTCATCAAAGCAGTAAAGCTTGTACCACTAACCAAAGTCAAATCATTTTGAGGGTAGTAAAGAAAAGAAAAGCTACAACCTGTCTTTACTATTACATACACTGAACTCAAAAAACCCCCCCAAAAATCAACACAGCAAGGGCCTTGAAGGGGGAAAATAAAACATACATAGCCATCAACTCTAATTTGAGCATCGATTTAATCTGTGAATATCAATTCGTATGAAAGATCTCAATAGATTAAATAAGCACTAGCCAGGGCAGTAGTTAATTACAGTAGATGTTGTAGATCAATTGCAACAAGAAGACAACTGATTCATGAACATTTATTTCTAATAAGCAATCAGCCTAATAAAAAGCAACTTGAACTTTAGAAGAAGAACTTCAAATAACTGGAAATTGAGTCCAATCAATTAAGACAACAGTTGCTTATATCTTTCGTTTAAATTTCTTGACTATTTAAGAACTTTTCACCTGAAACCCTCAAAAAAATATCATGGGGAAAAACAAAAACCACCCAAAACCTAGCAAAATCCAAACCCACAATGCAACTAAGAGTGAAAGCACAAAGAAGACAAGAGTTTGGATGAGGGGCAGGGGATTCAGAGCAGAGAACATCAATAAAAATTCAGAAATGTTACAAAGGTCAGAGCAAAGAAAAATCAAAAAAGGCACACATGAATAGCACCTAAAAAGAATCTGTAAGAATATGGTAGTATATGAACAAACATTCAATATAATGGCATACAATTATTCAACACAATCCAGCAAGGTGATGTTATTTAACATTAGTAAGTTAACAGTCTTAAAATGCTATGTAGGCTATTTTACCACCCCTATCCCCTCCTCTACCTCCCTGGAAGTTACTCGAAGAATGTTTGCAGCAACGTTTAATTCCAGAAAGGCTTGGAATACTGATAAAGTTCCAACTGGCTGGGGGAAGGGGGGGGGGGGGGGAGAAGGCATCCCTCTGAAAAAAATTTAACTGGGCCCTCAACTTGGTAAAGGTTTTAAAAACCAAGGAAAAGTGCAGAGGACTACTGAGAATTTAACAGACATGGTGTCACTCAGCATGGGCTAACAACAATTATTTAATGACTTTAACGAAACTGAAGATTTTATTAACAGTAACAGATTTGACATAACATTTTTAGATTTCTGCAACATTTTTGGACCAGCACAACACATTTTGACTAAAACCAGCTGAGGAGGAGGCATTGAAAAAGAAAAACCAAACCAAAAATCAGCCAAATACATATAAACCAGATTAAAAGGCAATTAAGTGACAGCTCTTCAAATGTTGTTGTCAATGGGAAACCACTGCTAGTGAGCTCCGTCAGGTATTGGTTCTTGGCCATATGCCATTTCATGTTTTAGTCAGTGACTTGGAAGAAAGCAGTCGCTAAATTTGCAGGAGATGCAAAGACAGGAAGAACAGTAAATAACAAAAGGCCAGGTCACAGAGGCTGCTTACCAAAGCAAATGCAATTAAACACTACTTTGAAAGGGGGGCAGAGGGGAATGGAGAAAGCCACAAATCACACGATTATCAAAGACATCCCCAGATCCAGCAGATGAAACTGGAAGCTGATCAAACTCAGCCAGACAATAAGACAAGAGTCCAAGTGAAGACAGAAGGCATGCACTCTAGGACAAGACCAGCACTTGCCCTGCTCTAGGATTCCGGAGGTGTTATTTAGGGAAGTATAGGCTGGACGCTAAGATCTGTTCTCCTTGTACTCTCCCTCAGCAACTACATTCATGTTAGGAGTCTCATTAACTAGTAGGAAGCAAGAGCTACCACCATCACATCAGGTTTTTATTGGATTTCTCATGCCTAGATTTTCTGTTCAAGACTGGATATATTTATCCACAGCTATGGGATTTGAAGGAGGAATTAATTCAGAAAAATCCTACTGTCTATGTGTAACATGGGAATTCTGACTCTTTCAGGACAAAAATCTATTAAACTTGAATGTTTCAGTCACAGGCATCTTAATAGAAAAGCAAGACCAAGCAGCAAGGGAGGGGGAAAAAAAGTCACAGGACAGTTATTAATATACACCAAGTCTCAGGACATGCATTTAATTATAAGTTGTGAATATTCTTTAATTCATGCAACAAAATAAAAGAAACTCCCATCCATCTATGACGAGAGATCTCATTGTGTGAATGGAGTCCAATTAAGTACTCTAACTACAAGTTAAACCAACTTTCTCTGAGCTTCCTGTGGAACAAAGAAAAAGCTGTGCATCTTCAAGTTTTCAGTTCATTCTTCTGCATTTTTATTAATGAAACTGCACTGCTCAGGGACTTGCGGCAGATATCCCTCCTCCAGAGACAACAGATGCTTTAGGAAATCCAAGGACTTTCCAGGGACCATAAATACCAATAACCTAGTTCTGCAAGAGCAGTACAGACACATGCATACAGAACAAGAGAACTAAGTATGTTAAGATAGGTACTGTTTGAAAGAACAGATATAATGAAGTTCTATATAGTAATACATAGCTCTTCAATAGCTTTTTTCATCAGAACATCTTGTGTTCCAAGACGGAATACATGGTATTACCTGCTGAGGTCCATAAACAGGCCCCTGAAGTTTAAGAGAGAGTCCTTTGGCCTTAGACTAATGCTTCCTTCACTGTAGAACAGCATCTCCAGTAGAGAAGTTTCATTTGAAGCTAACAAGAAGCCAACAAGGCACATGCTCTGTCAAACAGCCACTTCACTGTTATAGTAACTTACCACAGCAGTAAGCTGAGAAATCAAAAAAGGGACAAGAAAACTACTAAAGCAGACAAGCACTGTTGATAGAAGAGCTTCTGGCCATCCATCCTGCAAGACTTCATTAAAATTCCACTACTGGTCTGTAATTTGAATAAAAAAGCAGCTGCAGCAGGCCATCCGGACTCTTCTCTCCATCCCTCTCTACCAAGCAATTCTTTTTCCTCTGAGAATCAAGCCTAAGCACATTTTCTCTGATGTAATATCAAACTCACAGCAAGGCATTTAAAAGTTAATGAGCTAAGCATGACAGAAGAACCGCTACATATCTAAACTACAGCTGCAATGCACTTGCCTTCACAAGAAGAGAGCACCCTGCCAAATCCCCTAAAAGAGAGGTCTTTTCCCTCTATAGGGCAGAATGGAGAGACAAAGAAAACAAGTTATCAGGCTGGTCTCAAACACAAAAAATGGGAACAGGTCTACCCATCCTATGTTAGCACTCCAACTAGCAGCTTATCTCACTAATTACAACTGAAAAGTCACCCCAAAAAAACCCAGAAGCGACATGTTACAAAGCTTGTTGCCAGAGTACAGCAAGGCAAAAGGCATAATACGGATTACCTCCTGTCCCCCTCCCATGAGAAGTACTTTTGTGTGCGTGATCTGATACCAAGTAGTGAATCACATGAAGGCATGCAACCTTCTTATCTCTAATCAAAAGCCTCAGCAGCAGAATTCAAGAAAAGCCAAGGACTCTGCAGCAGCTCAACATCACCTCAAGATACAGCAACTGATCAGGTAGATTGAGCTGTAATCTTGTGTGAGCTTTTGGGGGTGGGAAGATCCTCCGATTTGTAGATACTGCATCACTAATCTGGCTCGTCGTTCAAATCAGCAGTTGTTGGCTTTTGTTTAACATTTCAACTCAAGATCAGGAGGTTTATTGTATGACTACCTGGTTTTCTTCACAGCCAGTCACCACCAATGCAGAACTTAACTGGAATCTTCTCATGTAAATACTTGCATTTTATTACTTTAGAAAATAAACCAGAAAACACAGGCATCACAAAATGGTAAAGAATGACAGTAGAAGAATTTCAATAACAACTTTCTGTGTATACTTAAAAAGGTCATTTTTACTTAATGGTAAAATATGATTCAAATTAAAAACAAAGGAAGAAAACTCCAAACCCAAACAAGCATTAACACTACAAATTTCAGTGGGAATTGGTTTTCAGTATCTCAATTCAAAGACATTGCTTGTAATTGTTCAACCTCCAGGTCTGGATTTCCAGCAGGCAACCAGGTGCAACCCTCACTGAGAAGAAACTATAACAACTAGCTAGAAAGTTTATAAACAGATTAAAAGAGTCAAATAGCTCACAAATGAGTGTGCTCAATAGTGTAAAACGTCATGGACCAAAACGTCATTTTTTTATCCAGAGACCCAAATATTTCTCAATCTTGAGGCAATTTTTTTCCATATTCAACAGTGTTGCATTATTTACTGCAGCAAAATAAAAACCTTGATTTTTTTCCCTGTTGGAGACAACTTGTTAATGTTTCACTCCCAAGCAAAGTTAAGATGACATTCATTAACCACCAGTGTTAATCCCCATGCTGCCTTGGCACAATAGCCTTGCAGTAGACAGAAGTGATCTGCCTGGAAAATGCCTCCTACAGAAGAGATAAGATTTCCAGCAGCATCAATTCACCACTCCACTTTATTTCATGGCCCCAGTAATGTCCATATCACAGATCAGCCAGTCAGGTGTGGTGTCAGGAACAACTTGCACAAGTAGGTAGAGCAGAGGCCCAAGTCAATTTAAACCATGGAGGAACCTTCCCTCTCCCCCAGAAGTAGTATATGTGGAAGCACAGGACATCAGAGATTTCCACCTCAGCCTCAAGAGAGAGGTATTGGCACAAAGCAGAAGTGTGTTATAAGCGTGGGTTAAACTGGTTATGAAATTAGTTATATTTCATACTCCGCAGCAGTCCTATTTGAAGAAGGAGCCTTCCCCTAGGAACTCAGTCCTGCCCCACATCATTCCCTGTCTGCAACACACAGCCACTTACTGAAACAATTCAGTTACATAACAGCCCATAAAGGGTAGGCACAAGCTGCTGAATCCATTTAAACAACTACACTCTAGCAAACCGTTGGAGTGTCACTCAGTTTCACCCCCTTTATCACAGCAGGTCAGTTTTATCATTCATTACTGAATTAACTCAATACATTATTCTCCTCTTTTTGGATCTCAAGTTATAAACATCCCTTTCACCATCTCTACAGAGATTGTCAAATTTATATAGGAGTCTGCAAAGGGGAATGATAATGTGATTCTACTTAGGAAACTACACAAAGTTGTATCACCCATTACTGAAAAGCTGATGATCTTCAACAAATAGCATACACCTGCGAAAGTTTATTGAACATTTCTTAGTTGAGAGGTGAATATACCTAGCTTACCTGTAAAGTAAAAAGTGCCAAGAACCTTTTTGCTCTCTGATTTGTGATTGTAAAAGTCTGACATTAAATAAGTCTCCACCATCAGCCGTTACATTATTGCCCCCATGAAGAGTTTGCCTTCTGACTCCAGCTAGCTAACAGCATCCTGAAAAGTCTTACAGTATGTAAAGATGCACCACTTAATAAGCAAGGCAGCAGGGAAAAGATAGCTACCTTAAATAAAAATCCCCCAAACAAGCAGACCAGCACTCAGAGGGAAGTATCTTAACAATGAAAGACGTGAGCACAGAATTCATACTAGCTACAGAGCAAATTACAAGGACTAATTTTCACCACTGAAATCACATTTGAAAGTATACCTCAAGTGAGGCATTCAACACAAGGTGCAAACTCAAAGGGAACACACCTAAGCCACACAGCCCCTCCAGCTTTATGGCCCTTCGCACAACAGTAGTATCAAGAGCACAATGGTACAAGATCTGCACATGACAATATCACGGAAGATACAGCTGTGTTACTATTGCTACCCTTGTGCCAACAGAACTACATAGTAACTGAAATACCTGCCCTCCATTCACACCTCGAGTTATGCCTGTGCACTAAATCCGCAAGCCCTGATATTTCTTTGGAAACAGAAGCATAAGCACAGCTGCTGATGACACTGTAACAAAAGATTATAGCAGCAAAAGTTTGGTGCTGAAGAAAGTTGTGGGAACTGAAATTGCCAAACGTGATGAAGCATTCATTTCAGAAACTACACAGAGATGCAAGAAACTTGCAGTGAGCAGCTTTAAGACAGCTTGGCTTTTGGGGTTTAGTGGAAAATTTTCCCAGAGAGCAAGAGACAGATAAATCTCTCTCTCACTTCCAATGTCATGCAATGTTGGCCATCATTTCATGTAGCAGCTTTTTGAATCTCACTAACCTTTTAGCTTCAGATACACGCCATCAATTCCATAAGCTATGCCTGCAGATGAGCTTCTCAGGAGAAGCACACACTTTCTTAGGGTATTTTGTGCCCAACTACAACTGGAGTTACATAAAGCGTTTCCTTTTCCTCCTTGACAGTAACATGGGACAAAAGAAAGGCTGCTTAACACCAGGCTTTTCTATTCACACACTTCCATTTCCACTGGCAACGCACCAGCATCTGTTCAGGTGCATGCAGAAGACTACAAGAAAAATAAGGTGGTTTGCTTGCCTTATTTTTAGACAAGAAAAATCTCCTGGCCTAGTCCAGGAACAAGTGGCAGGACCAGGGACAGCTTAGACAGCAACACTGCTGAAATCAAGACCTGTTTGACTTTCTCATTCCCTCTCTCAGATTGTCTTTCTCTTATTCAGATTTGAGACAGACATCTGAAGTAGGTATTGGATAGGAGCTGAAAATCATAGTCAGAAAAAAATCCTTTGGGATTCGGTTGATGCAAACGTAATGTGACAGTGAACACATCTTTTATGATGGCCATTCAGGATTTCAAAGTTATGCTCAAGTATCTTTTCTGGGTAGCTACAGCGAATTTGGTGTCTGTGATACATTTAACCATTTCCTTTGCACTTACCCAAGTGATTTCATCTCCTGTTATCATCTTTAAGTCCTTCTCAAGCCAAGCAGTTCTGTGCAATTTTTTGACTGAAGAAGCCCAGTCTTCTGTCTCATTTACTCCAGACCTTCTAGAATTCACAAAAATCACAGTTTGGTTTGGGTTGGAAGGGACCTTAGAGATCATCTAGTTCCAACCTCCCTGCCATGGGCAAGACATCTTCCACTCGATCATATTGCTCAAAGTCTCATCCAACCTGGCCTTGAACACATCCTGAAGCACAGCATGTTACCAGACTTTCATAATTAAAGAAGTCAAACATTTAATCTGCTGTATTTTGGTCGAGGCCACCCTATTCCCACACAACTTTTGTTTTCAGCCTAGTTGAAGTTCTTTGCTTGAAAACAGCCTGTGATCTGAATTTGAACGAAGATAGTAGTCCCACGCTTTCTGCACACTAAATTGCTCAATGAAATTGAATTACAGCAGAATCTCAGACTATGCTCACAGTTAAATCAAATCTGGGTTTCTAGTCAAGAATATCAAATTGTTAAAGACAAAACCTGTGGAGATCAGGCTTCTAAAACAGCCACCCTTGCTCCAATTTTACAGTTGGTATCTCAATGAAAAGGTCTTGGCAGACCTGTTACTGCCTCAGATCTGTTCAAAGAATTAATCCCTGTTTAGGATGCTCAGCAGATCTAAAAGCATTGCTTTGGTGCTAAGTAAAGAAACACTGGGAGAACATTCAGCCTTCTAAGCTGACTACCACAGGATCTGTGTTCAAAATCAGAGTTAAATTTTCCAGGTGATCTATACACAAAGCTGCTCCAGCTCGGCATTCCACATTATGTTGCATTGCTAAACTCACTAGAGACAGACAACCTCTATATGAAGAAACAACAAAAACACTTCACAGTTTTGAGTGACACTTTGCTAGAAAAGCTTCAGCTTTTAAGGTAAGAGTTGCTGTCCACCTATACCCAAAGCAGCCCATTTTGTAACTTCTGAACATTCCTTTCAGAGCAAAATCTCATAAAGGGATTTCCTAATCCAGGGCTAGGAGCTGCTGGAAGCGCAGCCATCTTCACAAACAGTGAAGAAACTTGATACAAACTGTGCTTCTGGAGGCTACATGTTAATCATCTGACCCCAAGGGTTTAGAAGTCTAGAGTAGCAGTAACAGATATTCAAAGTTACAAAATCCGTCGGAGTCTACCGCACTTGGTAAATATCTTCCCTTAAGGTCAGCTTTTCCCTACAGAATTCTTCATACACAAGTTCCTCTGAAAGAGCAGCATGCACATGTAATGAACAAAGTATCACAAAGAATGAACAATAAATTGCCGGAGACAGTATGTGCAAGAAGCACAAGTAACAGTATCATGTAAGTGCCTTGTTCCCCATTACCCCACCATTTTATACCTTAAATCCTCTGAAGGTTGTATCAAATATAGCCAACATTTTTAAGAAAGTTGTTTGTTGACACTAGAAATATTTCCAGGCTCAAGGAATATGTGACTTCTGGAATACCTTGTGCTTCAGCAGACTTGATAAAATAAACAATAGTATTCAATGAGTTTCAAATTCCCTTGAAAAGCTTGTAAGCAACCATGCCAAACTCACTTTTCTGCAAAACCACAGGAATAACACTAGAAGGGGTGAGTGA
This sequence comes from Psittacus erithacus, assembly GCA_009867235.2. NCBI lineage: Eukaryota > Metazoa > Chordata > Aves > Psittaciformes > Psittacidae > Psittacus > Psittacus erithacus. The sequence goes on from WYDI02032165.1 coordinate 132,952, forward strand.
AGGAATGGACCACGAAAATAGGCACAGTGGAACATTAGAACAAGCACTGCAAACACTGCACTTCCCTAGCACTGGTTCTTCTGAGAGCATCTAGCAAAGTGACTAAGTTGAAAATCTGCAGACTTACCTAAATTTACTACCCATGTACAGCGCTAGACAGTATAAATGAAAATCCAATTACTCCAAAATGTTAGCCAAGAAGACAGGCAACAGTTTTAACAAAAGAAATTCAAACCATGTGAAGAGAAGACTCCATTTACAAGAGGTAAAGAACAGAAGTGCACTGGAAAACCAGGGCTGTAAAGCAACCTGCAAAGTCCACAGCTACTCAATGAACACTGCATTCAGCATCAAATTCACTTCAGTAATTTAAATAATTACTTGTAGTAGTGTTTCAGCAGTTTGTTCAATTAGATACAGTAGTAGTTGAATACATGAGACACTCCAAGAGGTGGCTGAGACAAAAAGACAGTTTTAAAAATAGCACATTAGTTTAATGCTGACTTCTTTATCTTTGAACTGCTGATTACTGGTAGACAGTTGCTTACATAACAGAAAACATGCACCAGCTCATTTTGCAATAACTGCACTGACACAAAACACATTTTAAAGGCAGCTGCATTATCAACTCTGCAAGAATAGTTTAGCTCAGGGTTTACTTTTCCTGACAACTGGTTTCTTACAAATACCAGTATAATGCAACCTGTGATGCAGGGATTCAAAAGAACTTCAGTGTGCAATTCTAGTTTTTCATTAACACTTACTTGATGAAAGTATTTCTGTAGATATTTGACTATTTCAAGTATTTAAAAATCTCTCCTAGGGCCTGTATTCATGCATTCAGAAGTCTGAAGTGGTCTTTCATAAATATCTTGAACATGGGTCTGAAGATTTTATATGGTTTTGGATTAACCTACAGTTAATCTTATTAGACAAAGAGCCAAGATTTTCAAGAATGAGTGCTAAAGCTGTAACACTAAATAAGCCTGGCTCCTTTAAAACCAATACTGAAATGCTTCCTACTCCTGCACCCACTTTAAAGTCACCAATAAGCATTAGTCAGACTGCAGAGAAAGTGTTTCTAACAGCAGGCTTCTGAATATGCATAATGCCAATACAGCAAATTACATTTTCAATAATAATAATAACCTATATGCAATTAATATAGTGGCAACATTTTAATGCAAAAATAAATTGTTTAAATATACTAACATCCTAGTCTTGGGATATCCAGTCAAGCTATGCAAAGAGATGCGTTTGTCCCTTGCATACTCCCAAATGTGGAAGTAGGATCAGAAACTGGATCTGGAAGAAAGGGTAAACAGCATGTTAGTTAAATTCACAGAGGATACTATGTTTGGAGATGTTGCAAACATTAGTGAAGACAAATACATAAACAACCTAGACAGAAAATAAAATTAGTTTGGAAAAAAAAATGTCTTGTGAAAAAAATAATTTCAAACACTCAATGTAGAGGAAACATGAGGACAGGGGAAGAGAAAGTAAAGTGAAAGAACCTAAAAGCAGCAATGGTGGATAGTCAGCTGAATATTTGCATTGAAAAACAGTTTGGAGTTGCAGAGGCATCAAACAGAGCAGGGAAATTAAAGTTCTTTCTACAGTCTTTGAGCCAGTAACAATAGCCATCTCCTTGCACAATTGCCAGGGACTGAAAAATTCCCCTTCAATCCCAGCAAGTGGAAAGCTCTTCTCAATGGCAAATCAAGTTCTGCAGGAGGTAGGGTTTAATTTTTTTGAAGCAAAGTTAACATACGGTTAGCATAAGCCTACGCAGCAGGTTCTTCCAGTACTTCTGCTGCTTGCGGCTTTGTGCAGAACAGGAGGAAGCTAACAAAATGCATCCATTTTTACAGGTGCAACTCAACCTCGTATTGTTCAGGTTTATTCATGTGGTCCTTGAGAAAAGAAACCAAAACAGCTAGCTCAACTATTACAAAGGAAAGAAAGAAAAATGGATAAAATCCCTCACCCTTTACTTTCACCTTACTTTCCTGAGCATGACATGCACTCATCCATCATGGCAGATGCCTGCACCATCCAGCTTTAAGGGCAAAGGTAACAGGAGGAAAGAACTGACTCTACCTTTAGAAAAGCTACAAGAGGATCCCCACCTGCAGCAGCCACATAAATACAAAAGCAGAAGTTTCATTACCCAGCATACATCTTCAGGGATTGTCAAGCCTTTGTTCTTAGAAATATTCTCAGGCACAAACTAACAACCATTTATTCTGCTTCATTCCCAAATTAACAGAATAGGCTAATTCTGCAGGATTAAGTAACTCTCAGTAACAAGCCTTCTGTGAGGCAACCATGTAGATGCTTTACACTCAGGGCAGATCAGAAAGGAAAGGAAAACAACAAAAACCCTTTTAACAGAAGCCATCTTTCCACCTATCATGTTGCTGTATCTTAGGACAAGCTCCAGCATGGATGCTTGTGCTTCAGTTTACACATATCATCATCACATGAAAACAGGAGACTGAAGATTTTGCCTCCTCTTGACAACTGCTAAGCTACCAATTTCTGAAATAAGTAATTCTGATGAAGATGTTCAGTCATGAACATCTACAGCTTCTGCTCTTGGTGTCATAGCAAGAACAAAGAAACAGTCCCTACCAGTCTGCCTCATTTTTGACAGACTGGTTAGCCCAACGTATTTCAATGGAAATTCAAAAGACAGACTCCCAGGCATCCCTCAAGCCAAAGGGACATGAAACGCTGCTTTTAAGGGATTGTAGTACCATGTTAAGGTAGTTCAAACTACAGGGACACTACAGAATCGAGAACCACATCATCTCATTGAAGAACTCAATGCTTTTTAGGAAGATGAGAGGCTTTGGACATGACAAAAACACGAAATCTTTGCTTTTTGCACCAGGGGATATCGGCAAAGTATTTATGCATGCAGTCTTTCACCCCTTTTGAATTACCAGTGCTAGCATGAGGCAAAACTCAGGGAGACAAACTCCAATCAAGCCTACAGATCCAAAGCACAGTCGCATAAGCATGTCTTTCAGCAGTAACAGCAGGTTCTGCAGCCCTTCCCTTCTCTGCTCTATAACTTCATTTCTACCCCTGCACTCCATCAGTTACACTGGTGCAAATTCATGCGGCTGCATGAAGAACAAGTGATTTTGCAGTGTGCATGTCCCATTTTTGGCTTTGTTTGTTTGTTTGATTTTTTTTTTTTTTAAAGAAATAACTTCTGCAAGTCCACCTTGGATAAGAACGGCTGTTCCGGGTTAAGACAAAGGTTTAACTAGCCCAGAATCCCAATTCCAAAAAGGGCAATACGTAAGTGGCCACATAAGGGGTTGCTGTAAACAACACCACCATGAAAATCATGCTCAACGAATCCACTCTACATCTGCTTAGGAGCTAGTAGTGCACCTACTGCTTAAGAGACTGTTCAAGAACAGAGTATGCACTTACTCTGATCAGTTAGATGCATAACTGCTCACAACTCTTTGTAAGCGAAAACCATGGGAGATGTGAGGATGCTGGAGAATCAAGGACTGTTATAACAGAAGGGAAATGTGCTCTGGGAACAGTTCTTATTCCAGTTCTCTCTCCTCTCCTGCGCTGGTCTGACATAGTCCTGTTGTGCTCCTTGCTCAACTTTCAAGAGTTGCTGGCTGACAAATCTCAGCAGATGAATTCAGCACAAGTGCCAACCTGCCTTTAGCCCTACCTGATGACTCCAGTTTGGAAGTAAGCCCTGTACTAACATCCAAACTTGCCTAAACACAAAATTCCTAACCAGTAGCCATGCTGAATATGCATCCTGACTGGCTGACCACACAGAATGCCCAGTCCAAACCTGCTTGACCTGTACACCTTGTGATCATCCTACATTATCCTCTCTGGTAGGGATTGTTTCTCAGTGAAAAGGGAAGATACAGAACTAAAACAAGAATGCTTCACAGCCATCTGATGTAATGAGGGGTTGACTATCCTCAGGAGGTTCCCATGGTTAAAATCTACCGTCTTTGCCATCTGGGAGAGCATTGCCCTAAACAAGCTGTGTTTTTACAAGAAAATTCACTGTCTACTGCTATGTATCCTTTGGATGTGCATTCTATCTCCTGTGGTAGAACCAAGACCTTTCCTGAAGTATCTTATAGATTGGCCAGCATTAAACAACTGTATACTCCCATTCTGCTCATTTAGGTTAAATGATGTAAAATTGCCATTTGTCCAAAATTACCATCAGAGTAACTGCCCAAACCTGTACCTACTATAAATGCAAAGCAAATTCTCACAGTTTGGCAAGGTCTGTAGGTGGACTTGACTCTTCTTCAAAGTCAGGGTGAAACAGTTTATATATTATGCTCTAGCACAATCTCTCCTTTATTTAAAAAGGGAAAAAAAGTCTACTGAATTTTTCCTGTAGAATCTTCTACCCCCAGGTTTAGGACATATAAACTACAATCAATACATTTCAATATTTTCCACTTACACAGTTATTTTGCACAGAGACTAACTTCATGCTTTTTCAGAAATCTGAACCTCTATAAACCTGCTTACATTATCTGTTAAATTGTATTGCATCACAGTAAAGAGTGTAATGTTTAACTTTATGCTGAAAAAAAAAACCAACAAACCAACTCAAAAGCCAACAGTGGTTCTACTAAATATTCTTAAGGACCATTTTCTGATGTTGATTTCCTTAAAAGAAAGGTTCTCTGATGACTCTATCTAGGCAAATCTCTATTCTGTCCTAACCCACAACCCCTTAACTGAAAAAAATGAGCTTTTAGAATAGTTTTTTTCCAGGTAACTTCTATCTGTTTTATAAGACTGGAGAAAAAAACCCAGCACAGAATCATAGAATTATAGAATGGTTTGGGTTGGAAGGGACATCCAATATTACCTAGCTCCAACCACCCTGCCGTGGTAGGGACACCTTCCACAGGCCCATATACCTTCCACCAGAGCAGATTGCCTGCCTGCCTTCTCCCACCAGTCCTTCCCCATACACTATTCCCCGAAGTCTCATGCTAAAATATTAATAAGCAAAGGCTTCCAAAGAATAGACTTCTTCCTCTCTCATGGGAAAAATAACTGGTACTTACTTAAAACTGGGTTTTCCCCAGAGTGGAAAATACGTTGTCCATTTCCCAAAAATTCTAAGATGTATTTGGAAGACTATCAGTTGATCTGTTTTTTCAGTACCTTGGAAATAAATAGCCATGATTTCCCTGCAGATAGGTCTCTTAGTTATGCTTACCCCCACCTGATCAAAAAAGAAAAGCAGAAAAAAAGCCCACACCCCAAAACAAAGAAAAAACCCCAACCATCACACAATAGAAACACCTGTTTATGGCTATACTTTTATGCAAAATTTATTTCATTGCTCTGGTTGACCTTCCATGTTTCTTGTCTTTGGATTTCACAGAACTATCTCCCAACTAAACTAACTATACCATTTACTATGGCACTCGCAGCTAATTTAATCCAGAGGCAGAACAACAGAAATTTCTTAATTCTTTGTTTCAGATGCACCTTTACATCCCTTCAGACAAGGCAAGTAATTATACAGCTATTAAAGTATACCATCTCCTCTTCCAAAAGCATTCATTGTGATGTTTGACCCTCATTTATACTAAATCTGAATTTTCAAAAGAGACCTAGTTTTAAAAAAGAGATTCATTTTCCTTCACTGGTTCCGAGAGGAAAGACTCTTGAGATATTTCAAGGCTATGATGTCCCATTAGCTCATATTCGGCACTATCTCATCTACCTCCCCTTGGACAGAACTAACAGGGAAAAGTCGCTTGAGTAAAAGAAAGCATTACCAAGGAGGTTGAAAGCCTGGAGATAAGTATTGTGTGTGTCATCCTGAGCAAGCTTACAACCTTCTGTGTTACCACCTGAAGCAAAAGACCATATTTCCAAGGCTATCTGAATCACCCTGCTTTAGCTCCCAACCTCAAGTGTGGGTTCAGCCAGTGGACTGACAGCAGAGCGTGAGCTATTTACTGGACTAACAGTCAGAGCCCATTTGCACACTGGCTGCCATGCTGACAGAAAGCAGGGATTTGTCCACAGGAGAGCCTCACTTTCCATGCCTCAGCAGAAGCTGCTCCAAGCAGGCACCAGAGCCCTTCCACAGCCACTGTGAATAGATGCTCAGAGGCACAGAACACCACATGCAGAGATTCCCCCACATACCTATATCCATGGCTTTCCTTCAGGCCCACTCACAGCTCACCACACACCCTGCTCAGCCTAGGACCTCTCACTAAAGGAAAGGATTATCAAACTTCAGCTTCAGGACCCAGCTTACAAAGAGACACTGATATAGCTGCACTAGTAAAACTATGGGGCAGCAAAGCAGTGTTCAGAGCAGCGATTTTTTAGGAGTTGGTTTTGTTTGGTTGGTTTTTTTGTGGGGGGGTATACAGAAAGTTTTGCTACCACCACCAGAATCTCAACACTATGCAATAAATTCAGCACTCTTAAGCCTTCAAGTCACCCAGTGCAAACCACCTCTGAAATTAGCTGTCTGCTACTTACAGGCAGAATCATAAAAACCTTCCTAGGCAGCACCAAGGCATGCTGAGAGCAAAGACTAAGTCAGAGAATCACTCATCTCCTCCCCTAAACTGAATAGAAAGAACTATTCCTCTGCCCATAGCAGGGGAGCTGGACCTAGATGATCTTAAGGTCCTTTCCAACCCAAACTATTCTACGATTCCCTTACAGCAGCATAAAATGTTCCAAGTTCCAGATAACGGAAGGACAAACAGGATAGAACATCAAGCAGGATTTAGGGTCAGGATGCTGAAATGCCCATGAGCGTGATAAGCAGAAGGTGATGGTTTCTGGGGAACTAGTGATTTTGCATAGACTTTTTTTTTAAGTAGGTTTAGTACGTTTAGTTCTTAGAGAAAAAGTTTCCAAAAATAACTACTTATTTTCTGAAGCTTGTGAGGTGTCATCACAAGCACATTTAGCTGCTAAAGTTCACCAACATGCCAGTAAGCATACACCAAAGCAGCTGTGATCGACTTCTCCCTGCAAGCCTTCCCCTCCACCACCTTCCATTATATACAAAGCTGCATAAGGCATTTCCTATCCCAGGGCAGGAGCAGTCCTTGGGCTAGGAGGGATTGAGAAAATTTAAAGCCCTATCTCCTGTTCTTGTTTGGAGCACAGAATTCAGCTCAAAGTACAAGCAGCAGGAAGATACAAATTCAAGATTAGTCACAGGCAAACAGATGATTTAGGAACAAGAACCAATCTGCTTGTTACAGGCAAGGAAGGCAGCCTCCATGGCAAAGGAGGCTACAGGCCTGCAACATCTTTAGCTTATGAAGTCAATTTTTAATCTAATTTGAAACTGAGCAACTTGTTGAGCACAGTAACCTCTGAATTCTATATTCAGATTTGTTAGTGCACTCAGCCTGTGACCTCAGCTAAGGTTCTAGTAAAATAAGAGTGAGCTGGAAGAGCTGTTAGGAGGAGACTTTGATACCCAGACTATAGGTGTAATTAGGGACTACCAAACAGCTTGGCATCCATTTCACACCGCAGATACCTTCTAGCCATTAAAACCATGTCCTCTTGAGGCCAGAAAGGTGGCTTACCTGTTGTCTCAGTGTATCTGCCAACAAAGGGCATGGAGACTACACAAGTTTACATTCACGCCTTTGTTCCCTTCTCAACCACAAGGGAATATAGGAGCACTAATGAAATCTTTAGATCTACCACAAACTGTAGCAGGAGTCTGACCTTCACAGCAAAGTTCTTGAAAGGGAAAATACAGAAGCTCTGAGTATAGGGAGCACAGAACTTAGAACAGGCCTACTTAATGCCACTCACACCTTCTTGCAGAAGTTAGTTTTCAAGTTGAAGCTCTCCAGAGTTAGTCTCCTCCGCAATATCCATTTTTGGATTAAATATATTTTTAAATAGTTAGGTATGAGAAGCAAAAGGGAAAATAAAACTCAATCCTAATCTAATACATGACTAAATATCAGCTAATACTCCTTAACACCTACAACCACTTCGGAAAAGGAAAAAAGAAAAAACAGCTCCTGTTTACAAATCATTTAGAGCAGTAATTTTCAAATTGTGGGCTCCTGAAAAGCATAAAGACCCCATGCAATTTAAACTATTGGCAATAGTCTTGTTTTTCCACAGTTGCTTCTTGCCAACTCCAGGTTGAAAACCACTGATTTAAGAGAGCCTGGGCAAAACACAGTTCTCTCAACAGTTTAGGCTTGTTCAAGAGATAAATACAGCATTCCTGCTTAATTCAAAAGGCCATACACAGAATGGACCTCACGTGGCGCGTCTCAACTGAGCACTGAAGCTGTTCGCTCCCAAAACACTGCACATCACTCAAGAAAAATGGCAGAGGGAAGGCCAAAGGATTACCTTTTGTGAAGAGTTTACAAAAATACTCCTGTAAGATACAATAATTAGATTCTGGTACCATCTTATCACACAGTTCCAGACAACTATATTTTTATTACATTGTATGAAGGCACACGATGACAAGGAGGACATAAAAGTATAAAACCCAAGAGAAACGTGTGGGCAGTGCTTAAGCATTTATCCAGAAATACCAATACTTGCTCTAATTTTGTCCCTCAAGTACAAGCTAGAATAACCTAAACATTCACAGAAACATTTCAGGGAGAAAGTTACTTTTCCCCCCCTTTCAAGAGATTTTGACACTTCATTTTTACACAGGCTCGGTACACTTGTCTTACACAACACATTTTAAAGAAGGGATACTCATCTAAACCTACACACAACCAACATTTCACGCTTAGTTTTTCCCCTCACACTTTTCCATCCTTCACTCAATGTTGTAGTATTTTGAAAGATAGTAAGTTACAGCATGTAGTTAAAGGATAACCACTAAGGGTACTGAAACCTTCCACTTCCAGCTGAACAGGTCAATTAGATCACGAAATGATCAACAAAACAAAAGTGCAGAAGCTTTTTTCCAAGAGTTTTCCTCACTGCCTGCTTTGGGAGTGAAGACTGGTTCTTCCATAGGGAATAAACAGATCCTTGTAAGAAACCCCAAAAGATAAATCATAGTACCATGTAAACTTAAGTTTCACTAATCACTTCAAAACGTAAAATATAAAGTTAGGGATAAGGTAACTATGCTCCTTCTTTTCTAAAGGATGTAAATGGAACAACTGCTTTAAGAGACTGCTTTTAAGTTTTCTTAGGCCAGAAAAGGAAATGACCTCCCTGCTTTCCTATTCTCTTGCTTTTCCAGAGCAAAATAGACGTTATTAAGCATTCACCTCTGCAAAAAGTTTTCTTCACACAAAGGATACAATGGCATGTTTTCAGAAACACATCTAGAGATCATGACGAAACATCACTTTGAAAGCAGCTTTCATCTTTTTTTTTTTTTTACCACAATTGTGAATCTTGCCCAGGAGATGACCAAAATTGAGATAAGGTCTACTCTAACAACAGCTTATCAACATGTTCACAAAAAGGACAAACTAAATACCAAATAACCCAAGAGCCAAGCAAACCAGTTTGCTATATTTAAACAAAGACTATCCATTTTGTGTATTCCAATATATTTATATATTTCTTAAAGAAGCTCAAGACTGCAGGACACAAGGCACAAACTGAGAGGGCTCTTCTGGCCACAAGGCTCCCCATCAGAAGCACAGAAGCACATCACTGTGACTAATCTGTGGCTACCCCACAACGAAGTTTCAAAACTGACCCACATGTTTGTCCATGCATTGAGCACAAGCAGAGTACATACCAGCTTTGCGCATATGAATTGCTGCAGAGTTTAACAGCTGCAGAACTAGCCTGCCCTTGCAAAGCAGGAGGCTGAACTCAAAGTCTGTTACACAGGTAACACAGCCCGTCACATATATACAGTAGCGAAGGAAGCCAAACAGCACATTGCTACAGAGCGGCAACTGATACTGAAGAACATGAGCCTTAGGTACTGGCCTGGAAGCATTAGGGTGAGGAATTGCAGGCTGCGGGCCGAAACTTTCACATCCTTTTGTGTAACCAACGAAAAAAGAAATCAAGAAATGAAGATCTCTGTAGCTTGACTACCTGTTCCTCTTCCTACTCTGGCAGTCACTCCACTTTTGTAACATGACCACCATCCTATCCCAGTAACAGTAGAGAAGGAAGAACGACCGTATCAGATACAGATTCATCTATGCAATTCTCTCCAGCTAGATATTGGAACACCTGTACTGTAAGCGTACACAAAAAATGTCAAAGAGAACCAGGAAATTTTTCATTAGTAAACTCAGCTCAAGAGTTAAGATTGCCTGGTGGCCTCTGATATCTTTCCACACTGCTGGATTCAGCTTCTGAAAGCTTGCTTTGTTCATGAATACTAGGCTCTTGTCCAGTCCTCTTTTCTCCCCCTCTTCTGCCTCCCATAAAATAGCATGGTCCTCAGGGCATAAGGAACATCCTTTGTCTCCCTGCAAATCTTCCCTGTGCAGCCACTTTGCCACCACCTCTGGAAAATGCAACAGGAGTACCATCTTTTCTCTTCTCTGTAAGAGGAATGGAAGAAAACAGATGGGAGACATCATCTAATGCAATTTTACTAAGTAGCAGGAAGTGGTGTCCTGCAGAAATGTTGAAACACCATAACCTCTACTTCATCCTTCAAGGGCTAGCAGCCTTGATGTGTAACTTAAATCTCCTACTCAGCTTTGATATCTTACAGTTTTTTGCCAAACCACCATAAAAGAACACACAATACTACACAAGTAAACTAAATCTGAAGTAAAAGGTAAATGACTTGAAGATGTCCAGAGAAATGACAGTACAGCATTCTTCAAGAGAAAAAGAAAGAAGCTGAAGCTCTCCTTTTCCAAAGAATCTGAGGCCATATGGATTTATCTGAGAGAACCGAGGAACCCCAGAGACCTGCAGAGATTCTGAGTAGAGGTGGTGTAAAGTTGCAACTTATTAATGGAGGCACTGGATAAAAGCATCCAATGTGGTTGCAAAAGCAAAGCCCACAGTTCATTATCAGGGAGAGAGCGTGGTATAACCCAAGGCACTTTGAAGAGGGAGAATGAAGCAATTTTCCTGCTACTGTAAATGAATACAATGCATGCAGAAATTAGCACTTACTCAGCAAAAGACAACTTGGATTTGTGCATGTGTGACAAGACCAGCTGAATAGCCTCAACTCTTCATTCTCTGCCTCTCCATGCTCTGCAGATGTTGTAGCTAAATAAATAAATAGATTGTTTTCCAGTCAGGTCTGATCAGGGAACCAATTCACCAAGTTGCCACACATAGTTGCACCAGCACAGAGGGGACTATTTAAGCCAGCTTAGGCAGTGCTGCTGTCAAACATAACCACAGTCTGTAGCACAGTTACAAGACAGAAACTAGAAAACTCCCTGTCTTAGGAGGAGGCCGTTCTGTTCTCTTCTTCCCCTTCCCTTCATCCCAGAGGTGTGATCCCTTTCTCCAGTACTTCAGGTAAGCTCTCCTGCTCATCTCATTCCTAATTAGGATGACTCAGGTTACTAAACATCACCATAAGATTAGCTGGTTTTGCAGTCTTCCGTCAGTCTAGTCAAAACAAGCACTACCACCTTTTTTAGCTAGGGGTGGAAGGCAGACTAGCTCAGACCATCCCATCCAAGCCTGACCTCAGAAAATCCCAAAAGTTTTGTATTTCTCAGAGAATTAGAAATACTCATCTCAGTAACCTTCAAGAACAAAAGCTTCAGCCTCTTAAGACTGAAATCATACATACATAGGAGGATGAGGAAGAAGACTGGAAAATCCCCTGTAAAATACTGCATTACTGCCCCCTCAACCCCAATCAGTATGCCAGGGTTACCCTTCTTTAATCTTATTAAATGCCTGGTTTTCCTCACACCTTGCCTAGACTGACTTTTAGGAAGTATTCTCATTGTTATTTTACATTAGCCATGAAAGAACATAAGTTCTCAGACAAGAAAAACCCAAAACAAAACACATGACAGTACTTGTCTGGGTGTAAGACAGCCTAAGATGGCAGAGCATTAAGCCATTTAAGTACTATGCAATAAAGATTTAGACAACTGAGCACAAGAACTGGGATTCTGCATCATCTATTCTTAAAGTGCAGTTACTATATTTCTGTACATAACAGCATTTGGATTGTCATCAATATATGGCACAAACTGTCAAAAAATGGCTTAAAAATTTGGAACTGTCCCTTCGGTACTCTTTTAAAACAGTGCCATATCACAAAGCTGTGAATCTGTAGCGTATATATATCTCAATATAAATACTATAAAAATTATCTAGGTGAATTCAGACTGTTTCCTCCATGCACAGAATGGATTACTGTAATTCATTTGGAGACATTCTATTAAAAGTGGGTGAACTCCAAATATCATTAGCTCTTGGTTAAAAATCAAGTCAAAAACTCCAACACTTCCTGCAGGATAAATATGTCCCAGAAAGGAACCCTCCCTTCCCTGCAGTGATGGTTATTACTTCACACAAGTTAAAACAGATTTTCATTGAAATACAAAACAAACCAAGTGATTTGGCATTGTCCAAAATTTCATGTCGCAGGCAACAGAAAAACTCAAGATGCTCCAATAGAAAGTGATTATCAAGATTTTCTTGAGTATGCTCTTGTTTGGTTGACATCACCTCTGTCAGGGCAGAAGCTATTGTTCATTTGCAAACAGGGAAACAAGGGCAAATGTGAAGTGATTTATAGAGAATCTAAAGAGATGTTTGAGACAAATCTGGACTCAATTCCTGCAGTTCAACTTCTAATGTTCTTCAGATGCATACCATCCTTCCATGCACATCTTAAAGTGAAGCTAAGCATCAAGCTGTAAATTTCATTCCTTGCAACTAAAGATTTTCATTTTTAAATGGCAGCTGATGATTTTTCTTTCCCTGGCACAACTTTGCCATAAAAGAGTAATTCTCCCTCCCTATATTTATCCTGTCAACAGGCAAAAGTGTTTGTTTGTAGATAGATCTTCTTGAGCAAGCCTCCAGCTACTCTAGTGTAAAGCTGCTGTACAATGGGCTTATACTGGCTAAAAAAAAAAAAAAGCTGCAAGCTGCATCTACATTAAATGCAAGTTGAAATAAGGCAAATAGTACCACTGGCACATATGCTGGGGACATGGCTGGGGGCGTATGCAAAACAGATACCAGTTTAGAATAGCTCTACATTTAAACTTTTACTTTAGCACTTAAACTTGCTTTTTATTATTATTTTGTATCAACATCAGAGCTACAAGCTTTCTCATTTTGCAACAAAGAAATACAATCTGCCCTTTGAACTAAAACTGTTAAACATTTGGAGACAAATCTACTTCGAAACTAAGGAGATAACACTGCTGTTTAGAAGCAGCAGCTAATTCATATCATATACAGGCTGGAACTATACTCAAGCAATAATTAAGATAAGAAAATGTAATAAAGATTTCAGAATTATTCAACTGTTAGACACCTTCTTTGGATTAATATTAGTTTCTAATACTTCCTAATGTATCACATTTCTTCCCCAGGATCCACGCTTTAGTCCCAAGTATCCACGGTCATGGAAGACCACCACTATTCAACAAATGAGCACACAGAAACAGATCAGGCACTCAGGTTGCAATATTTCCCCAGCAACAATCATTTAACAAAAAAAAAAAAAAAAAAAAAAAAGGGAAATTGCTTCTTATTTTGACAGCTTAAGAGCAAAATCAACAGCTAAGCAGCATCTCAGTGAAACACTAACAGAGCTTAAGATGATTGGAAATCCTATGTGAATGTTACAGGTTTTCCCTTTAAATCATCATTTTGGTTCTGAAACTAGGATCACTGCTGAAGAGAGCTAATACATTCCTTCCCTGCCCCCAGCTCCCCAACCCAGGCTGTAATTCAGTCAGGGAGTCTCCAAGAGCATGGCTAATATTTAACAAAGGGCCAAGCATCACCAGCGAGTAGAAACACATGCGACCACCTCAATCTACCACTCCAGTAACTACGCAGCATTGCAATGCTGTAACTGTTTGTAGAAAAGGTGTCAGCAGGTTTTTAGGGATGTCTTCTCCCTCAAACTCCTCATTTCTTAGCTGATCTGATCTCATCATCCATTTCCAATTCAGCAAGTGCCTGAACGAACAGCAGGTGACTGGAGGGGGGGGAATTATAAAAAATAAAATCATCACATACATTTGTCTCCAGGTATCTGCTTTTGGCCACTGAGAAAGATGCTAACACTCAAGACCGGTATAGAGAACACACATGTCAGCATCCAATAGTTATCATGTGGCATATCGTGTCTCTAAAATCAAAGTCCCACCATGGCATCAAGACCCTGTGTACCACTCCTGGCTATCCTCCTATGCTGTGGTTCGACAGCCCAATGCATCTCATTGCAAAGAGAGCTCAGACACCCCTTCCCCACACTTCCCCCAACCTTGGGGCACAGCATGCTGCTCCCTCAGCTGCATCACGGCTTCAACAGAACCACTCACAGACTTGTCCTCCACAAGCCACGTTTCCCTCCTCCCTCAAAAAAGGGCTCGAAATGCATGACAAGGAAGGAAGGTTTAAGCCAAATCGGTTCCCGGAGCTACCTCCCACAAAAAGCTGCACTGACACAACCAAAGTTGCAGCTCTGTGACAGTTCACGATGATCTGTACCGGTGCTCTTTTTCTTTCCACCAGCTATGTATCCTCACCCTCTTCCTTGTGCTAGCACTGGTAGTTGCCTGACCCAACAGCAAGTCAGCTAAGGAGCTGTACTAGCAAAAAATTGCCCTACTCCCTCCAAGAAATGATGAGTTTTTGCTAGCACAGCTCCCCTGGATTGTCTCCCTGTGTGCACAGGTGGACCTTCAGCCCTCTTATGTTCTTGCACCCCTTGACAGCACAAACTGTCATGAAGCCACAGTCCAAAAGAGCAGCCTATTGCAGAAGCAAGAGGGGAAAGTGAAGTGAATTACTTAAGCCATTTTTATTGCTAAATGCACTAGTTCAAACCACAAGCTTTATTTTTACTGACTATCACACTGTCTGATACTAGAATTACTTCTCAGGGAATGATGCTAACAGAGAATCCCACACACCTCAGATTTACTTTCAGAACTCAAAATCCATAGGTATTTCTGAAGTAACAGAAGGGGCTTTCAGACTCTGCTTCCCCATATTTATCTATCAGTATTTACGACGGCAACAAATTCTTAGACTTCTATGAAGGGCCAAGGTGAACCAGAATGTTACATCATTTGACAGGTCAAATTCCAGCTCTCAAGGAACAAAGTCAAAACTGTTTGAAAAGACAAGAGAGCTGCATCTGGGACATGAGGTGACAACCACAGCATAATTTCAGCTGAACATTCTGGGCTTGTGAAATAAACCTTTTACATTTCTATTAAAATCGTATCAAAAAGGTAACAGCACATTTACATGACCCAACAATTTATGCAGCATTCATACTAGGAACAGGGCAGGTCCCTAGACCTCATAAAGCTGATCAATTTGAGGTGGAAACTATTTATGACATAGTGCCATCAAGATAAAAGTCACAAAGCATTGTTACACTTTGGACTTCATTTTTTTAAGAAATGGTTTTGTACTTTACCTCCAAAAAAATCCCACTCAATTCTGTGTTTAATAGAGTTCACAGTATCTTTTGTTAAAACACACAGAGAGGGACTTTCACAAGGGAAATCTTTTGGAGAAAGAAAACATGTATCAAATTTAAGTATGAGGAAGAGATATGAAAGGGACAGAGGAGAAAACTTCTCCAGGAGCTAGCAGTTTAAATGGCTTTAGGGAAGTGGAACAGGGTGTGTATAAATGGGGGTGGCAGGGGGTGGTGGTGGTGTTTGTTTTAAGTTTTAGCACATAGGGTTGCTAAGAACTTTAATAAGGCAGTGATTTCCTTGAGGCTGTAGATAATACAAACTTCTCCACCTACCCAAGATTTTCTCAAAGAGCAGCATAATGAACAGACAAAATTCCCACATTTCACCCCAAGATCTTCAACAACAGCTTTGAAATGGTCTTTTTTCTCCCCTTTCTTCTCCCCCCCTCTCACATTTACTCCTCACTGCTGTCTGGTTAAACTCTGAGCTGCAGGACAGCTCCACTGGAGGATTCAGATGACCAGAGGAGACAGAAGCAGGGAGCAAGAGCAAGACAAGATGATATGCTGCAAGTAGGGAGCTTAGAAAGGACTAGAACAGGTGATCTCCAGCAATCGAGGTAAGAGGAGATGAGAAAAGGAGATAGAAGTAAAATAAATCCAGTTCAAGCAGAGGTGGATGCCAACAAAATGTTCCTAACACAGCAGAGCTAGAATCAAAATAAAACACCATAAACTGAATCTAGAAGTATCAGTAATTGGTTGGAAAGAAAAACCGTCATTTGTGTGTAGAAGCCCGAGTTTCTCAGCAATGTACTGAAGCCCTTGAATCACTTAATGCTTAAAACCAGTTAATTGTTCATATTAATCTGGAGTTCACAAGCATCTAGAGCATGCTTTTGTATTGCAGAAATTTAAACATTCAGATGAGGCCAAAAATATACACAGCAGCAGTAACAGCTCCTGGTGTAACCAAAAAAGGTGCTTCAAATCCCTGATAATGAACTAGGATGCTGGGCTAACTGACAATAAGAGGTTTAACTCTGCACACAAGGAACTGAAGTGAATCTGTGAATGTTATTACAGATTACCTACACTGAGCAGTCCCCAGCAGATTATGGCCATATTTGCATACTTAAAAATAAAATGAGGATTTGTGCTCAGTTAAAAGCAAGAGGCCAAACAAGCAGAGACATACCAGTGCTCTGGTTCGAGATTTTTAAGATTACTCTGGAAGTTTGTAGTCTGCTGGTGTAAAAGCTATGTTACTATCTTTGCAGACACCCACCAAATTACTGGCCTAGAGCTGGTGTTTATGCGTGTGTTGGCACCCGCAGAAAAGGCCTTGATTTTTTGCTAGGGAAAGAGAAAAGGATGAAAATGTGTTTTGAAATGGACAAAGTTACTCGAGATGAAAGGGCATCGGGGACTTCTTTCTCAAAAACCCCAAATATTCGATTGCAAGGAGCCTGCATAACAACAAACGCGCATAAGAGAGGAGGAGGAGGAAAAAAAAAAGGGGGAGGTGGGGGTGGAGGAAGAAGAGAAAAGCAGTCACACATCCTTTTAACCCCCGCGGCCGCGCTCCAGATCCACGGCGTCAGTCCAGCACCCCGATCCACAACTTTCCTCCGGCCCCGCCGCCGCTCTTCCCCCATCCCTCCTCGAGCCTCCCACCGCTTCTCCTCCCGCCGGGGCACGGGGCGGGCGCGCCGCCGGCTCCGCGGCCTGCCTCCCTCCCTCCTCTTCCTCCCTCGCAGCTCCTCGCCTCCCGGCGGCGGGCCGGGGGCAGGTGGGCCGGGCCGGGCTAACCTCCCGCAGCGGCGGATGGGCAGTGACAGTCAGGCCGCTCCCCGCCGGCGGGCGCGGCCCCGGCCCCGCCGTAAACAAGTTTGAAGGGGCCGCGGCCGGGCCGTGCCGTGCCGGACGGGGAGGAGCGGGCGCGGCGCTGACAGGGGCAGCACAAAAGGGCAGGGCAGGACCCCCCCGCCCCCCACTCCCGGCGCCCTCCCCGGCGA